>JAADXW010000301.1:0-26177 GCA_023337975.1 Phytopythium ostracodes
TCGGGGCACAGCCGCATCCCCGTGTACGAAGACCACAAGTCGAACATTGTGGGCCTGCTGCTCGTCAAGAGGCTGATCGTGCTGGACCCGGACGACGCGCGCCCGCTGCGCGACCTGGTGTACCGCAAACCGATCCTGGTCAGCCCGAACGAGTCGTGCTACGCGATCCTGAACGAGTTCCAGAAGGGCCGGTCGCACATTGCGTTCGTGACGGAAGACACCAGACTGGTCGCCACCTGCTGGGAGTCGGGTGCTCCCATCCCTCGCAGCGTTGTCTTCCAGGGCATTCTGACCATCGAAGACGTCATTGAAGAACTCATCCAAGAAGAGATCGAGGACGAGAGCGACGTGTACGTGCACGACATCGTCGACTACTGGCAGGAGAAGAGCCAGCAAGCCCGCGTGCGTGCCATCGCCCACAAGACGTTCATCCGCAACCGACTCAAGGTGCTAGCAGAGCGCGCGCGTCGCCGCGTCCACAGCCGCAAGCAAAGCCTCGAGCTACAGCAGAGCAGCGGCAATGACGACACGGAATCAATCCAGATCCACGTCGTGTCGGAGCCCGACCCAGGGGTCACCACTCTCTAAAGCTCAACCCGCGGCGGGATCACTCCCGTTGTGAGTTAGAAGCCAAACCGTCCCCCACCAGGCTGCTCCCTCAGTTGGCTTGCCATCATGCCAACACCCAAGTAGCTTCGAGTGCAGGACAACTGTTGTTCGTGATTGAAGACGAAGGGCGAACCGCGAGCCATTCTTGGAACAAGCGTTAACGAAATGCAATCGCGCGTTCGACCTCACAGTCTGCTCTTGTTGTTATTGTTGTTGGTGGTGGTGTTGTTGTTGCTGCGCTAGTACTGTACACCGTGATCACTTCCACCAGTCGCATCCTATGACTTGGAGCGATCCCGAACCCACATAACTGCAACGTTCCAAAGATCGAAGCGGCCTAATCGATCATCACTCTGGAAGCGTATCCATTCGTTCCAATCCGTGTCACCACCACCGTCTCCTCTCCTCTCCTCTCTTCACTCAGTACAGAATCCATATCCACTAACCACCCCACTCGTGCGCGCCATTCAACTCTACATGTGATCGACGCATATTGCCTCACTCGTCTTTCGCTTCCCCTCTCATACGATGCTCTCTCGGATCTCTCCGAGCTTTACAGCTCGCGGAAGGAGAGGTCGTCGCCGTCGGCGTCCAGCGGCTCGCGCAGACGCGCCAGCGGCACGGAAATGGGCGGCAGGTCGTCCGAGAACGTGTGGCGGCTCGTCTTGGGCGGGAAGAGCTCGTCCGACAGCGCCATGGCGACCACTTCGTGCTTGGAGAGCGTGTCTCGGCCGCACTCGGGCCACACATCAACGGTGATGCTGTCGTCCCCCAAATAGTCGACGAGCACCACGGGCACCGTTGTGAGCGAGAGCTGCTTGCCCACGTGGTATCGATGGTGGCCGTCCAGGATCGCGCCCGTCTTGATATCCACGAGCAGCGGCTCAAGGTACGCGTCCCAGCGAACGGTAGCGCGGCGAAGACCATCGACGCGCTCCCAGCTCACGACGTGCTCGTGCGCCTTTAGCCACGTAATGGCCGCCAAGTGGATCACGGCCTTCCGCGGCTGACGCTTGGGCGGCGCGTCGAACCGGTACTTGAAAAAGTATGACGTCGGGTCGCACACGCGCGTCATGTAGAACTTCTTGCGCGCCTCGGCGTCCGACGACAGCAGGTCCTCGAACGTGGCCGCCTTCTGCCGGCAAAAGCCTGACGTCGGATCATTTTCGCGGATCGCATTGAAGAAGTCCGAAGCGTCAAAGACTGGCCGGCGGATCATGTCGAGCTGCGTCGAGGACGTCGACGCTGCCGCCGAGGCCGATTGCGAGCCACTGGCAGAGGCCGCGGCGGCCTCAATCTTGCGGAGACGGCTTCGAAAGAGACCCTTCGCAACCGATGTCGCCAGATTTTGTGCCCCGCAAATGAGATCAATGGAAATTTGCTGCAGGCTTGAGCCATGGCGACGTAATGTCTTGGTCGAGCGCGCCGGCGTCAGTGAAGTGCTCGAAGCGCCACTCTCACTCACAGAGCCAGTCGCTTGCCCACTTCGAGACGAAGATCCCGCCGTGGATGCAGTTGGCACGATCTTCGATGGCGGCTGCCGTAAGATCGACAGTGGGATCGACACCGGCGGCAGACTCTCCGTGAATCGGTGGCGACTCGTCTTGGGCGGAAACACGTTGGGCGACAGCGCCATGGTGATGACCTCGCGCTTAGTGAGCGTGTCGCGGCCACACCCGGGCCAGACATCGACCGTAATGGTGTCGTCGCCCAAATAGTCGACGAGCACGGCAGGTACCTGCTTGAGCTGCAGCTGAAGGCCGACGGTGTACCGGTGGTGGCCGTCCAGGATCGCGCCCGAGTTGATGTCGACGAGGAGGGGCTCCGTGTACGCGTTCCACGAGAGGGTCGCCTTTCGCAGCCCATCAACGCGCTCCATGCTCACGATCTGCTCGTGCGGCTTGAGCCACGTGATGTCCACGAGCTGCACCTCGGCCTTCTGCGGCGCGAGGTGCCTCCGCTCGGCTTCATCCACGTGGAAGCGGAAGAAGTAGGAGGTCGGGTCCGTCACACGCGAGACCAGGAACGAGTCAGCCTTGGTGTTGGCTGCCTCGAGCTGCTTGGTCGAGAGAACGATCGAGTCGTCTTGCGTCTTCGGCATCCACAGCGGGCGGCGTGTGTGCTGCTTGCGCGACGGCGCGATCTCGTGCTCGAGCCTCGAGCTCTCCGTCGCGCAGACCTGCTCCGCGTCGGCTATGCGCTGGCGCGTCGCCGGACTACGCAGCACGTGCTCGGCCACGACGCCCGGCGGCTTGTTGGCCACGTTCACGTACAGCCGCATGGAGATCTGGCGCAGCACGTCGCGCTGGTGGTGCGCGTGCGCCGCGGGCTCGTGGTCGTCCTTCATCACGTTCAGTCGCTCCGGAGACTGGACGTCGAGCGAATCAGTGGGCGAGGGCAACGACGACGACGTGGGGTCGCGCACGCGCGGGTTCCCGCTTACGTTCCTGTTATTACCACCACGAGTCATTCACCGCCACACTCAAGTCAGCGGTCGCTTCTCACATAGTAAACCATAGGTAAAACGAGAAAGGACGCACCAAAAGTGCGGCGCCATCTCGAGGGATCACGGCGCTTCGCTTCGGGGGCAGAAGGAGATGAAGATCGCACGGCCTTTATAGACGCAGGCGGAGCACTCACGGGCCGCTTGGAGACGCGGGAGGAGCGGGGGAGGAGCGGCGGCGGCAGTGGGCGGCGGCCTGATGGACGTGCGCGGTCGAGCGCGAATCAGGTTATCCACCGCTTCCGTTCTCTCACTTTTCGAAAACGACCGGAAAGGTTACGTTTTGTTACGCGGCCCAAAATACAGTTTAACCCTAGGAAAAAGAAGAACTATGGGAGTTTGTATGATTGAGGGTGTGGTTACACCGTGCGCCGTCTGCGACAGCGAGGTTTTATTTTTGGAAAGAGTACGGTGCCCAGTTTGCATTCAGTGTATGAGGTTTTATGAGCGGGATAAGGTTGATTACCGCCCGAACACGGCGTTTTTTATTTTTTCTTTCAGGGTTCGGCGGGGCGACATCGTTGGATCCCGCTAAGGTTCCAAGCACCACACCTGCCGAACTCACTTGAGGAGGAGTGACCTCGCCCAGGTGGTGTGTTGGACACGTGGTCGCTGGACGCTCTCAATTCGGAACCTTCCGTTCCCGCGCAGCTGTCGGGCTTAAACTTCTGGCGCCTGCTGTACTCCTCTGTATAATCTTCAACTGAGTCAACCTTGAACGCAAATGAGCCATACCCAAACGCAATGTACGTCACCAACATCAACACTTTGATTTAGCCATGGAGCGTCGTACCGGTCTCGCTGGCCCGCTCGCTCCGCGCATATATTAGAGCCGCTTTTCTCTAACGCCACCACGTGTGCGCACCAGTCACTGCGACTTCTTGTCGTCGGCCGCCGGCTCCTCGTCCTTCTTGTCGTCCTCCTTGGCCTCCTCCTCGTCCTCTTCCGAGTACTCGAACAGCTCTTTAAACTCGCCGCGCACAAGCGCCGTCACGAGCGCCGAGCCCAGGCACGCCGGCACGAGGTACAGCAGCGCGGGCTGTGCGGCGTCGAACACAAACATGACCGTGACGGTGGCGACCAGGCCGAGTACGTAGAAGAGCAGGTTCACGTGGAAGAACGGCTTGGCGAACGCCTGCGCCGTGCTCGTCACGCTGGCGCGGTGCGCGTCGTAGCGCAGCAGCAGCGCAATGAAGATGCCCGGGATCACAATGTCGCCGAGGCCGAGGATCGAGTACTTAGCCTTCTCCGTCTCGGTGGCGAACGCGCGCGGGAAAATGAGCTTGATGGGCGCGTCGAACGAAGTGGCCACCGTCACCATCACGTCCGTGCCAAACACCCAGAAGATGTCGTAGAAGAAGAGGCCGCAGAGCAGGATGGCGCCGACCTTGAAGCTGCCGAGCGACAGCGACTCAATGCCCTTGATCGACAACGAGATGCCAAACACGTTGTTCAGTAGGTAGTGCTTGGTCTGGAACCAGGCCGTCGCGAACGCCGCCGCGAGCACAAACGTCAGCATCCACGCCTGCGACAGCTCGAGCAGGTACGCGCCGTAGAACGGGATCTTGAGGTTGCGCTTGTACACCGTCGAGCTGCCCTTGAAGAACACGTTTGACACGAGCGGCGAGAAGGCCTCCGTTAGGCTGTACGTGCCGATGAGCGCGAAGTAGACCGTGAGCAGCAGATTGACCAGGTCCTTGTCGAAGATCTTGAACAGCAAGTACAGCCCGAAGAGCACGCCCGAGCCCAGCAACGGGAACATGTAGGCGTCCTCGGCCTTCATGACCTCCTCGTTCTTCTCGCCGCTCGCCTCGCGGTGGTGCTTGAGCTTCAGCGACAACGTCGACCCGATGTAAATGATCGCCGTCGCCGACGTGATGAGCTGCACCGGCACCGGGATCAGCACGTAGTTGGACGCCAGCATAAGCGCGATCAGCGCCACGTAGCACACGCTCTGTATCGTGTTCAGCATGGTGCCCGGGCCCTTCCTGAGGCGGTGGAGCTGTCTATCGGTCGGGGAAGCTGTCGGTCGCGCGGTCGGGATGGATCGGAGGCAACTTGCCGAGTAACTCGGTCGGTCAGTCGATCGTACCGCTTCTCGCGATCTCTGTGCGTGCGTTTGCTGTCGCGATCAAAAACCCAAACACCCCCTTGATTGGTAGGTGGAGAATGTTGTTCAAGCTTCCCCTCCGTTATTTCATATTGACCCAAATTCGCAATCAGCTGTTTACTAGACTTGTAGCCGATAGGATTGATACAAAGTAAAAGTACTTACGTGGCACTTCCTTTTTCCACGAAAAGGCGCTGTCGGACAAACTGGAGTTGACTCCGCCAGGATATGCTGCCAGCCTTCAAGCCATACAAACGGACGTAGCGAGACAGGTGCGATCAGCAGGGGCGAAACAGTCACGACTAGGGTATGTATGTCACTGAGAGCCGACGTGTTGCCATGGGGCCAGGACGTCTCCCTGCTTGCCGAGCGTGCGCTTGGCAACGAATTGCTACAACCGATCTAATCGACGCTCAATCCTGCAGGTTGATACAGTACTTTGGAGCATTTGCGAATGCAATGTATGAGTATGAAGGAATGATTCCGAAATCATACAAAGCAATACTTCAGTCGCACACCTTTGTTAAACCAGCTGTTCCCGCAACGCCCACTGTGTCAGCGCAAAAAGCCGGGCCACACAGCTCCCACATCTTGTAAATGTTGTGTGCCTCCGAATCAGTTACCCTTTTTTTAAGGGATCTTTAGCCCTACACCTGCCCCGTCCTTGCCCAGATGCAAAAACTCGTCAGCAGTAGTGCTCAGCACCTGTTGCAAGACCCGCGCACTTCGACCCGCGACCGATCCGCTGCAACTTTTATCTCACTTGGAACGTTCTGCAAGGCGACATCAGCCGTCTAAAACCCTCTCAAATAACATTTCATAGCAATATATGTTTCTTTTATACAACTCTTAGTCAAATACTACAGCATACAAGTGACCTCGTTAATCTGATATATAGAGACAAAAATAATTAATTAAACACCTCTGACCGGGATGCGCACCGCTTCCAGCCTGATTCACGCCTTTATTTTCTTCCGACCGCGTAACCCAGGAAGCGACGAGAAGAAGAGAAAGGTCGACCGACGGACGGCGGCGTCTCGATTCCCCGCCCCCTCTCCGTCGGACGCCCGCGCGATGGCCGTCAAGGACACGGATGCGTCCAAGGCGCTGGCGGTCGCGGCGGAACACGCGGCGCTTGCTCCTCCTCCTCCTCAGCAGCAGCAGCAACAGGAACAGGAACAGGAACAGGAACAGGAACAGGTCGACGCGGAAGTGGCGTCTTCAATGCGTTTAACGTCTCCGTCTACGGACGGCAAGGCGGCGCCCAAGCCGTATAACAGCGACACGAAGGGCGCGGAGGGCGGAGAAACCACCGATACCGTCGACAAGAGCGTAGCGGCGGCGGCGATAACGGCAGCGCGGGCTGACGCGGGCGAGAGCAGCGACGACGCGGGCTCGTACAACGAGGACAGCGACTGGAAGACGTCGAGCTCGTCCGAGTCGCGGCCGTCGTCGTCCGCGCGCTTCTCGATCGTCGCGCTGCCGGGCAGGGTGCGCGCCTCGATCTTCCCGCGGCGTCTGCCGTCGTCGCGCAGGAAGAAGAAGCCGACGCGGCGCAGCGCGCCCAGCGGCAAGCCGTCGGCCGCGTCGCTCTCACCTATGTATCGGCAGCCGTCGCTGCCGTCGCTCACGCCGTTCGCGGCCTTCCGAAGGAGACAGCCGCCCGAGCCCGACAGCGTGGAGAAGTTCAAGCACTTTTGGGACGAGAAGCTGCGCCACGCAATGGAGTGCATCGCCGCCAACCTGGCCAAACCCGACGCGGGCTTCGACCCGCGCGGCGACGTGTTCCATCTGCTGCTCAAGCTCTACGCGCACCAGGACGTGATCGAGGACCTGTACTGCAGCTACGAGGCGAACGCGGACGAATTCGAGTTCTACATCCCGCAGCTGTGCACGTTCCTCGTCCACGGCAGCTACGCCAAACAGCACCAGCTCGAGTGTTTCGTCATGTCGCGAAGCGGCGACTCACTCACGTTCGCGCACCGACTCACGTGGTTCCTGCGCTCCTTCTGTGACGACGCGCGGCAGTACCAATCCGAGTACTTGAGCGTGACGGCGTCGCCCGACCAGGAGAACTCGGACCTGCTCACGGCCATTGAGCTGCGCGCTGGCGTTCCAGCGCTGCTCATGAACAACGGACTGTGCGTGGAGGAGGTGTCGGCCTCCCGACCGGCGAACCTGCAGCGGCGGCGGTCGATCGTGTTCCCGATCGACCAGGAGCTCGACCCCACCGCGATGGCCTCGGACGAGTCGTTCGCGGGGCACTTGCTGACCAAACGCCAGTCGGTGGTGTACGAGGCGCGGACGGAGGAAGGCAACTCACAGCAGATCTCGCTCTATAAGCAGACGCCCGACTTCGTGGACGCGCTCACGGGGCTGGCCGACCGACTCATCCCCGTGCCGCGCCCTCAGCGGAACGAGGAGCTGCGCGACGGGCTGCGGGAGATCCAGGACAAACTGCTGCCGTCGGACGTGCTCTACCTGCCGATTGGCAACTCGTACCACCGCGTCAAGGCGATCCACGCGGACGAGTGCTTCACGTTCTCCACCAAAGAGCGTGTGCCCTACTTCCTGTGCGTCGAAGTGCTGGACTACGCGGTCTCTTCATCGGAATCGACCAAGAAGAGCAAGCAGCCTCGTGGGTTCTCACTGAAGCTTCCGTTTAACAAGAAAAGCGCCGGCGTGGATGCGGCGGGAAACGACAGTGTCGACACGTCGCCTGCAGCTGGGTACAAGGACATCGAAGACGATTCGGTCGTCCTGCTTACCCCCAAGGGCCCTCGAGTCACTCTGGCGCAAATCATGGAGGACGAGCAGCTGCGCGCGTCGCTATGCCAGGGAGGGAACGAGTGTCGCGACTCTATCGATGTCAGCAGCGATCCCTTGGTAGATGCGAGCCCAGTGGCCGCGTATCTGGTCGAGCCGCTGGACGGCGAGGTGGGAGATGACGAGAAGGAAGACGAGCAAGAGCTGGAGAAGCCCAAAGCAGCGCTGTTCGAGGATGAGAGCGCCGCCGAGGAGGAGGTTCTGCAGAAGTCGACGGACGAACAGCTCGAGCGGATGGGCCAGTGGAGCCAGCCTCGCGCCCGACGCGACAGCAAGACGCAAACCTCCAGCGCCTCCGCGAGGTCGGGCGGGCAGTTCGACACGTTCTACTCGTCGTGGTTTTCCCGCAAGACTCGTCGCAAGCAGCCAGAGACCCCTGTCCCGGCGGTAAAAGACACAGCAACAGAGGTGGCAGCGGCTGAGCAGGCCGGTGAAGCGACGTCGACGGCAACAAGTGCTTCTGCAGGCGCAGACACACTCGAGCACGTGGAAGAGGTCGTGAAGCCGCCCGACGTTGGTGAAGTGAACACCAGCTTCGAAGCAGACCCAACCGCGTCGGAAGAAGCAGGGAAGCCGACGCCGGCGTCCGGTGGTACGTTCATGTCGTGGCTTCCATGGAGGAAAGCTGGCAACCCGAGCGCAGCGCATGACGTGACGTCCACCTCATCTTCGGACGTCGTCGACCAAGAAGTAAATGCCGATCCGTCAGTGGAAGAGACCTCGGTGGAAGTGTTCTCCGCCTCGTCCATCGATCTCGTGGATGGCTACTGTGGTTCTCCTGTGGTGGTCACCGCAAACGATATCATTCCCGTCCCTGTCGAAGGCGAGGGGGTCGACGACGCGTCAATGGACAGCGGAGCCACGGAGGAGTCGTTGCGACCAACTGCGACCGAGTCCGCCGGAGTCTTTGGGTGGCTGTTCCGCAAGAACAAGGCGGTGACAGCTTCTGCTCCTGATGGCGCCTCCCCGATGAAGAATGGTGATCACGACGCCAAGAACCAGCAAGAGCATGAAGGCGGCGACACATCGAGCGAACACGATGAGGAGGCGCAGACAACGGCGAGCGATGCCACAGAGCACTCCACTGTGCGCAGCGAGAGCGACCCGATTGAGGGGGAACAGCCAGTGGTCGAGCCGGCCAGCGAGAACCCAGAGACGCCTGATGAACAAGCGGACAGCACCGATGCGAAGGCAGAAGAGGAAGATGGACATGTCAAAGACGCGCCGGCTTCTGGACTGTCCAAGTCGCCGGCGGACAGCTCCAAGTCGCTGTTTTGGTTTGCGCGGAGATCAAAGCCAGGAGCAGCCGAAGCGCCCAAGCCAGTTGACTCGAGTACGTCGGGCTCCAGTGATCCGCAGTCGACCGAGGACGCATCCACGGAGACTGGGGACGAGGCGACTAGTTGTGCTCCTACGGAGGACGCGAGCGCGGTTGAGCCGGCAGTTGACGCCGCGGAGAGCTCTCAAGACGAGAGCAAGCCCTTGAAGTGTCAGCGGTCTCGCGACCTGAGCCTGAGCCTCGATTTTATGGACCCTGAGGCATGGAAGCAGAACTTTGACCTGGAGGACGGTCTGTCGGACGCGTACCTGACAGAAGAGGACGAAAGTGCTGCTGCTGGGGTCGAAAACGAGGACGAGGATTACGAACCGGACGTGCCCGAGCATTTGGAGCGACTGGAGGAGGACGAGAAGCCCATGATCGTCTTCCGCGAGCGCTGGAGCGAGAAGGAGGCCCGCCTGCGACAGGAGTCGCCCTTTGGGGACCACCCCGGGTGGCGCCTGCTATCTGTGATCGTCAAGAGCAACGACGACCTGCGCCAGGAGCAGTTTGCCGCGCAGTTGATCGCGCAGTGTGACCGCATCTTCCGGGAGTACGCGCTCCCGCTGAAACTCCGGTGCGAGATCTGAATCGCCATGTTATGCTCTTTGATCCATACACTAATCGCTCGCTGGTTGTGGCAGGCCGTACAACGTGATTGCGACCTCGGCGACGACGGGGCTGATCGAGGCCGTGCCCGACACGGTCTCGCTGGACTCGCTCAAGCGCAACGACCCCGAGTACACGACGCTCCTGTACGTTGTATGGTCGCCACCTTGAGCCGTAGTATGTGGGCACGTTCATCACTGAGGTTTCCTTGTCTTTCATGTCTAAAGGGACTTCTACTACCGGCTGCACGGGCCGAAGGACTCGGTGAGCTTCTCCCGCGCGCGCCGCAACTTCGTCGAGAGCCTAGCCGCGTACTCGATCGTGTGCTACGTGTTCCAGATCAAGGACCGGCACAACGGCAACATCCTGCTGGACACGGACGGGCACGTGATCCACATCGACTTCGGCTTTTTGCTGACCAACAGCCCGGGCAGCAACCTCAACTTCGAGCGCGCGCCCTTCAAGCTCACCGACGAGTTCGTGGAGCTCATGGGCGGCCCGCGCAGCTCGACGTTCCGCTACTTCCGCTCGCTCTGCATCCGTGCGTACCTGGCGCTGCGCCGCGACATGGAGAAGATCGTGCTGCTCGTCGAGATGATGCTCGTGGGCAACGCCGGTCTGCCGTGCTTCGCCGGCGGCAAGAAGGCCGTGGTCGACGGCCTGCGCGCGCGGCTCAAGCCCGGCGCGCGCACCAGCACGTGTCAGCTCTTCGTCAACCAGTTGATCGACCAGTCCATCAACAACTGGCGCACGCGCTGGTACGACAAGTACCAGCGCGCCTGCCTCGGCATCCGGTGAGCGTCCGAGTGTCCATGAGCGTTGTGTTGATGTCAAGACCCCATTTTGAATTGTGATGTAAGTCGGTGTGCAGGAAGTAGATGATAATGAAGCTGTTTGTAATGATGAGGAACGCGTTGAAGCCGCCACTAACGCGAAATTCGCGATAGCAAACACGAAAATTCGACACTTGAAGATGTAAACAGGCCACGCTGGCAGAAGCAATGTTCACGTTAGCATGCGCTCCGACCCCACCCGATGCGCAGTGCTCCTCATGTGCTCACTTGCTCGGACGAACGCTACAGCACAGGCGGGCATGGACGCATCCCATGCCCGCCGCGCCACCCATCCACACAACCACGACCGCGCGCTCAGCGGGAACGTACGCAGGCGATCATCTGCTGGCCCTTGTAGCCGAGCGAGCGAGCGGCCTGGCCTGGCGGCAGGATAAATACCTTGTAGCCTTGCTTCTCCATCTCGCGCGCCACGCCCGCGCGCGCCACGTTGTTGCGGCCCTGCATCAGGTAGTCGCAAAACTCGTCGTAGCCGCGCCGGTCGACGATCGAGTCCGGGTGCAGCTCGTACACGACGCGCCGCACGTTCGGCCGGTCCAGGTACAGGAACTCGGCGAACTTGACCAAGTGCGGCAGCTCCACCACGTCCATCACCAGCGGGCTGCACGTTCGCACGAAAGGAGACAACAGCCACCGTCAGAACCACATCCAACCGTCACATGCTCACGACCAGCGTGAAGCGAGGCCGACACTTACAGTTGAACGCGCACAGGAATTCCCTGCGCGACCGCGCGGCACCGGCAGCGCGGCTTCCCACTGCGCTTCAGGTCGAACGTCCAGTCGCCGACCGGCTGCTCTCCATGTCCATCAATCAAAAGTCAGCAACGCCATGTTACCACAATCACAAGCCAACAACAGCGACAAACACGCACGTGCTCCGTCATCATGGGGGCTTCGTAGGCCGGGCGCTTCGGCATCATGTCCATCGTAGGGCCGCCGCGCTCCCAGCTGCGGTCGCGCTTGCCGTTGGACATTTCACCAGCGGATCGCGGCCGCGGGGGCGACCGGCTGCGGCTGCGACCGCGAGATGGCGGTCCACGCATGTCGAACGGCGGCGGCGGGCCCCGAGAGTCGTATCTCGGTGGCGGTGGGCCACGAGGATCGAACCCGCGCGGCGGGCTCATCTGACGCGACGGGCCAAAGCCGCCCGGGCTGCCCGGATGTCCGCGGAACGGGCCGTCTCGCGAAGGAGGTCCGCGCGGCGGGCTGCGGCTGCGACTTCGGAAGCGAGGAGGTGGGCCTCCGCCTCTTTCCATCATGTCGCGCGGCGGGCTTCTCCCCATCGGCCCACGTCCGCCATATTCACGAGGCGGGCTCCTTCCCATCGGCTCGCGGCCTCTAAACTCGCGAGGCGGGCTCCTTCTCATATCTCCACGTCCCCCGAACTCTCTAGGCGGACTGCGTCCCATCGGTCCGCGTCCCCCAAAGTTCCGCGGCGGGCTCCACCCTCTCCCTCCTCCTTCCCCACGTGGACTCATAGGACCTCGTCCTCCTCTGTGTGGGTTTATGGGGCCCCTACTTTCTCCTCCTCCTCCTCGTGGACTCATGGGCCCGCGCCGATCGAACGGCCGAGGCGACCGCGAGCGCGAGCGCGAGCGCCCGCGCGGCGGCGGACCGTCCCCTTTGCTGTATTGCCTCGGCGGGCTTCCTCTTCGCCCGCCTTGGAACCTCGGCCCTCCCTGCTCAAACGGCGGTGGCGGGCCGCCGTTCCGGCGCGGACTGCGGCTGCGGCTGCGACTGCGTCCGCGCGGCGGCCCACGGGGCGAAAACACCTCGTGGCCGTCGTTGAACATGCGCGGGGCGTCGCCGTTCCCGTTGGCCCTCGGCGAGCCGCTCGCTGGTCCTGCGGGTGGTGGCGGCGGCGGCGCCTGCCGCTGCTGCTGATCCATGAACGCGCGCTGCCTGGCTGCCGTATACTGAAAGCAAGTCGAAATGGGCGCCGTTAGCGTCGCCACCACCATCAAGAGCGTGAACCAACAGAGCACACGCGATGCATCACCTCCCCCGCCTCGCGTTCCTGCTCGTCTGTCCGTCCCACACACAACAACAAGCCGTTCAACGTCAATACTCAACATTGTACACAGTGCTTAGCGATCGTCCAAAGAGCACACGCACCGGTCGAGTTGGAGATCTCCTGCATGCTGCCGCCCGTCTTGTTCACCTCGCCCTGCTTGATGTTCAGGTAGCGCTCGTATAGGCTCCCGGCCTTGACGCGGCGCGCGCGCGACTCGGGCGTCCCCTTTACCGCAGCTGCCGCCAACGTCGGCTTGTCCTCCTCCACCCTCGGCGTCGGCGTGTCAGTGGCCGCCGGCTTTCCCGCCGTCGATGGCGTCAGCTCTTCCTCCAGCTCCTCGCCTTCCTCCCGCCCTTCGACCGCCGCCTTCACTGTCTTGGGCGCCTCCTGCGGCTGCTGCTGGTCGCGCGCAGGCGCCTCGTCTTCAGGCGCCGCGCCGCTGCCAGTCATGAACAAATGTGGGGCGGTTCGTGGCCTTTCTTGCCTATGTCTATACTTTATCCAAGTCTATACTTTCCCCCTGCTGCGGTTGCTCTTGCGTTTCCTCCCCTTTCCCCCTAATCAAGGTTTTGGCGGGCTCCGCTCCTATTAATCTGGAACGATCCACATTCAAATGTGCGACACTGTGTATACCACTCTACATGATTTTGTGCAACACCATCTGGAGCGTTTCACATGCTCATGTAGATCACCCTATGCTTGTCAATCAACGGGAGATGAGCTGCTCGCCCCACATTGAACGTGCGGCTGGCTGATTAGTGTTGCAAACTGCCCATGACGCAGCCTTCTTGACCGGTTCCTCGCTCCACTTTGCGACTCTCCTCGCCCTGCTCCAGCCCTCCAGCGCCCCATACGCCCTCTGCACCTACTGTACCCGCCAGCATGGTGTCCATCGGCTCGCGCTCGCCCGTGTTCGCGCGGCACGGTATGGTGGCAAGCTCACAGCCACTGGCGACCGAGATCGGCTTGCGCGTGCTCAAGGACGGCGGCAACGCCGTGGACGCGGCCGTCGCCGTCGCGGCGGCGCTCGCGCTGACCGAGCCGTGCTCCACGGGCATCGGCGGCGACTGCTTTCTGCTCTTCTACGACGCACAGAGCAAGACGGTGCGCGGGCTCAACGGCAGCGGCCGCAGCCCGGCGGCGCTGACCCGCGAGCGCGCCGTCGCCGACTTTGGTTCGGCCGACACGGACATCCCGCGCGACCACGGCCACGCCGTCACGGTCCCCGGCGCTGTCGCCGGGTGGGTCGACGCCATTAATGCCTGGGGATCAAAGTCCATTGCGCAGGTGCTCGCGCCGACCATCCAACTCGCCAAGGAAGGCTTCCCGGTCGCGCCGCTCACGGCCGCGTCCTGGCTCCGCGGCAAGTCGCAGCTGGAGCGTGGGCCGCACGCTGGCGAGCTGCTCATGCCCAACGGCGAGGCGCCCAAGGCCGGCGAGGTGTTCAAGAACGCGAACCTGGCGGCGTGTCTCGAGGAGATCGCGGCCAAGGGCAAGAGCGGGTTCTACGAGGGACGCGTCGCGCAGGCCGTCGTCGACATGGTGCAGCTCAAGGGCGGCGTCATGACGCTCGAGGACCTCGCGAGCCACTCGTCGTCCTTCGTGACGCCCATCAAGACGCGCTTCCGTGGCATCGACGTGCACGAGATTCCACCCAACGGCCAGGGCATCACCGCGCTGCTCGCGCTCAACATCCTGTCCGAGTTGCTGCCCGAGGCGGACGGCCAGGACGCCAAGCTGCCGCCGCACAACAGCGTAGAGTATCTCCACCTCTTGATCGAGGCCATGCGCCTAGCGTTCGCCGACGCACGATGGTTCGTGTGCGACATGGACATGAACAGCGTGCCCGTGGAGCAGCTTCTAAGCCGCGAGTACGCCAAGGAGCGCGCCGCGCTCATCTCCCGCGAGCGCGCGAGCATCGACGTCAAGCGCGGCAGCCCGGCGCTCAGCTGCGACACGGTGAGCTTCCAGGTCGTGGACGGCGACGGCAACGCCGTGTCCATGGTCAACAGCAACTACGAGGGCTTCGGTACGGGCTTCGTGCCGCACGGCTGCGGCTTCACGCTGCAGAACCGCGGCAGCAACTTCGAGCTGCGCGACGTCAGCCACCCGAACGCGCTGGCGCCCCGCAAGCGCCCGTACCACACCATCATTCCAGCCATCACGACGTTCGGAACCTCGGGTGAGCTGCACTCGAGCTTCACCGTCATGGGCGGCTTCATGCAGCCGCAGGGCCACGTGCAGATGATGTGCAGCCAGCTGCTGTACGGCCTCAACCCACAGGAGGCGCTGGACGCCGGCCGCTTCTGCCTGCAGCCGCACAAGGGCGACACGAGCGACGTGCTCCTCGAGGACACGTTGGGCGAGGCCGTCACGGGCGCGCTTCGCTCCGAGTTCGGCCACAGCGTGCGCGTCGTCAGCGGCATCGCGCGCGCCACGTTCGGGCGCGGCCAGATCATCCTGCGGGACCCCGCGACGGGCGTGCTCTGCGCCGGTTCGGACGGCCGCGCCGACGGATGCGCCATGGGCTGGTAGATGTGCTGTAGACGCCGCTACGTGCATGATGAGTTTGTATAGCGCTGCGATGAAGATCGAGCCGTTCTTGATCAACTGATGGTGCTTTGACGCGTGCTTTGACGCGGTCTTGACTCCTTCGCTTGCACTCACAAACGCTGGCGGATGCTGGCGGTGGATGTATTTATATCCGTCGATCCATCCATCCCCACCAGTTGACCAGCGCCAAAGTTAGCGCTAACTGCTACAGCTCGGACGTCCATTTGCCCACTTGAACCCTTCGCCTCGGTCGCCATGCTTGCGCCCGACGTCAGCCCTCGCTCGCCGCCATCGAAGGACGAGATGGCGCTCGTGCAAGACGACCGCAGCAGGCCGTTCACGTCGCCGTGTCGGCCGCCACAGCTCTCAACCAAGCCGCCGCTGTCCCACACGTCGCACGCCATGATGATACAGGTCAACGAGTACCGCGCGCGCGTCCGCCAGGCCGTCGCCTCCACCTACAACTTCGCGCTGCAGCCGCCCCCTTCGTCTTCGCCTTCCTCTCCGTCCAGCAGCCACGGCAAGCGCTCCGTGTCGTCGTCCTTGTCGCCCTCCCACCGTTCGTTCTCGCCTCGGTCTCGCGAGCAGGCAGCCATGAGCAACAACTACTACGCTGGCGCGGCGATCGCCAAGGACGCGGTGCTTCCTCGTCGCTCAGGCGGGTACGTGGCCTTCCACAAAATGCAAACGCGTCGCGGCGAGTTCCTGCTGGGCGATTCCGCGGACCGCCGCGCCGCGCGGATGCTCGCGGGCGCCTCGAGCGTCTCCACGCTCTCCGGGATCGCCAAGGACCACTTCGCGCTCGGTCCAGGCCAGTACGATGTCGTCGTGAGCAGCAGCAGCTCCCACAGTGCCAAGTTCAGCCCTGCAGACCGGTTCCGAGACGACTACACCGCTGGGGAAAAGCCCGGGCCGGGGCAGTACGTGACGCAAACAGGTGAGGCGCTCGTGTCTCCGCGAGCAGCGGCCGCGGTCTTCTCTCAAGTGCCCAGACGCACGGACGAGTCCATGCTGCTGCCCAACGCGTCGCTCAACCAGCAGCAAGCCCCGTCGCCGCGTCGACAGTTTGGTGGAGATGAAGATGATGGCGAGTCCAGTGGGCGAACGGGGTACTCGGCAGCGTCGTCGTGGTACTACTACCAGCCGCCGAGCGGCTTCGCGTCCAAGAACGACAAGCAGAACGACCGCGAGAGCTGGGCGCGGGCGCCTCGCTTTACCGGGCGCCACCGATGGCAGCGAGCGACCACGAGAGGCGACGCGAGCGACGCTGGCAGCGACAAGACGGACTTTGTAGAGAAGAACAAGCGCAAGATCCACGCGCATGCGGCCGTTCAGCGCGTGCGACGAGCGCGAGGGGCTGAGGTCATTCCTATGAGGCAGCGATCGCCTCCAGCATCACTCTCGCCGCCGCCTCCAGCAGCGTTCAAGCGCCGCGAGTCGCTCTTCCTGCCGCCAAACGCTTCGCTGCTTCCTCGAAGGAGTGGAGAAAACGACAGTCGTGACGGTGCTGGCGGCGAAGACGACACTCGAGGCGGTCAGGAGGAGCCGGCGGTCGATTGTGTCGTCGCTGCTGACGCGCCAACAGCTACAAGTACGGCCGATGCAGCGGATTCTAGGTCTGCGTCGCCTCTACTGACCGTTGGAACACAGCGCCGCCGAAGCAGCGCCACGTCCACCACCTCACTCGCAACGTTGTCGTCTTCGCCAGCGCGGCGAACAAGCAACTCGAGCGCGTTCAGGAGCAGTCACGACCTTGTCGCCGCAGTCTCCGCCGTCTCTCAGCATCAGATCAACGGCTGGAGCACCGTGTGCGTGCTCGCGACCTTCCCTCGCGCTTTAAGCGCGCGCTTCCGCGTCGCGGTCGTGATCCGCGGGGTCCAGCGTGCCTACGACGCCCACTGCACTCGACAAGCGTTGGCGAGCTGGAAACTACTCGACAAGCAGACGCACGAGCTGTACGCGCGCGCGCTGATCACCAAGAACGCCTTCCGGTACCGCTTCCAGCTGCGACTGGAGCGCAAGGCCCGGCAAGCAGCGCTGCTCCGCGAGTTCCTACGCGGCCTATCGGTCGACGTGCGGTTCGCGCTGGCCATGAAGCGCGTCAAGCGCCGCGTGCAGCTGCTGCAGCGCTGGTGGCGACACGCGCAGCTCATGGTCCACGCGCGGGAGCTTGTCTTCTACCACAAGTGGGTCGCCGTCGAGGCGCGGCTGCGGCTCGAGTACCTCAACCAGCTGCCGCACTTGCACCGCGTCTTCCAGCCTCCCAGACAGCGCGTCGTCCCCGCTCATCGCTCGTCGGCGGTGCTGGCATCGTCTCCGACTTCTCCGTTCTCCTCAAGCAGCGGAGCGGACACAGCCCCCTTTGCGAGGAATGATGGCGAGCGACATGGAGAAGACGGGACGCCGCTGCACCGACTGCTCAACCTTCCGGAACAGCGCGCGTGGTTCTCGGCGCGCTTCTCGCTGACGGCAGACGGCGTCTTGCGCGGGTGGGACGCCGACGGGGGCGAGGTCGTTGTCGAGCTGCGCGGCTGCCGATGCTACCTGCACGACTACAACTCGGACGACTCGGACGAGGACTCGGAAAGTGACGACGAGCAGGATGCACAGTCCAGCGGCGATGCTCAGCGCCAACGTCAGCGACGACGCAAGTGGCAACCCTACCTCATGCTGTTCCGCCCCAGCGCCTTCCGCTTCGTGCTGCTGAGTTCTCGTCCGTCGCCTTCGTCTTCGGCATCGAATGACGAGCTTCACGACTGGCTGGCAAAGCTCGAGCGCGCGTTCGCAGCCACATCGCCGCCCTCTCCTTCGGGCGGTTTGCGGCCGGGCGTCTCGATCCGTGAGCTCGTGGACGTGTTCGTGCGATCGGGGATCCTCTCGACGCCTCGCAACAGCTCGGAGCGCAGCAATGCAGCGACTCCTTCGTCGTCTTTGGCGGTTCCTGCGTCTCCTGCAACGGCAACAGCGACTTCTTCACCCCGTGGGAAGCTCCAGGCGCGGGTACGAAGCATTCAGCAGTCGCGTGGCAGTCGGATCGGAGCCACCGGACTATCGTCGGCGGCACTAACGCAGCAACCCGTGCTGCTCGAGGGCGAGCTGCGTTACTACGTCGTGGACCTGCTCAAGGACCTCCCAAAGGTGCCGCAGCGCGAGATCTGGCAGACCGTGCGCGACAAGCTGAGGGAAAAGCGCAAGCTCTTCCGCGCCAAGATCCACCGCTTTCAGCTCGAGAGCGCGCACTTCCGGCAGCACCAGGAGCAGGTGCGCGGGCTCCAGGTGCTCGACAAGTTCCGCGACTTCTTCGTAAGTGTCTTCTGCGTCTTGGTGGTGATCGTGGCCTTCGCGTGCTGATTGACTGATTGGCTGCTCAATGTTCTGGTAGACGCTCGAGAAGCCCAAGCGGCCGCACTTCCGCAGCCTCATCTCGACGCGTAAGATGGAGGCCATCATCCGCCAGGTGCGTCGCGCTAGATGGGGGGTCCTCGTCGTCTCTGGTGTCGCTAACCGGTGTCTTGACGGATACCAGACGATCGAGCAAGTCAAGGCCACGCAGCCGTCCAACCCGCGCTTCCTGCTCGATCTGCCCAAGCTGTGAGCCCCCGTCTGGAGCTGCAAAAGGCGACAAATACCACAGACGCACAGTCAATGCCACCCGCCAGCACCGCATACATTTCCACCATCAACACGGCCTACTCATGCAAACACCGACGGCCAGTCGTCAAAACTGCCCCATTCATATACACAACACACGATCCGCTCGCCCTCTCGTCGCCTCCATATACACGCGCCCGGGCTCTTCATGCCTCGTTCATGAGCGCCTCGATCTCCTTGTAGTCGGCGACCGTCGCGCTCAGCTCGTCCGCGTACTTGGTCGTCACGAGCAGCTCGTCGAGCGGCGCCGCCGCGTAGTCGCCGTTCGTGGCCGCCTTGCGCAGGCAAATCCGGTACTGGTGGTACGACCCGCCGCAGTACTCGACGTCGGCGTACTCGCAATACGCGAGCATCGCGCCGTCTCGCCCGATAAAGTGCACGCCGTAGCCATTCACCGCCACCACGAAGTAGTTGGGCAGCTCCACGCCCAGCGTGGCGACAATGCTACTTGACGTGTCGCGCCTCGATCCGCGGTTGAGCACCTTGCAGGGGAAGAAGGCGGCGCCATACAGGCGGTGACGCATCACTTCTTCAATGTAGATGCGCTGTAGCTCGTCCACGGGCAGCAAAAGGTCCGCGTCGGCGATCAAGTTGGCTCGCAGCGTGTCAAAGATCAGCGCGGCCCACTCGCCTTCGTCGTGCGACGACTGCCAGTCCGGCGGCACATACTCGAGCACGTTCATCTCGAGCATCTCGTCGACCGTCTCGGGCGCCGGGTCGCCAGCGTCTACGGCGATCGAGAGCGCCGCGAGTCGCACGACCGCGTCCTCGTCCTGGAGCGGCAGGTTGGACTTGAGCACTTCGTCCTGCACTTGGATGTACGTCAACCGGTCGTACATGGCGTCGTGATACTGCAGCATGTAGATGGGGCTCAGCCGGATCTTGAGCACGAACCGCACTTCACGCCCACGGATCAGCTCCTTCTCGAAGATATCCCCGAGGAACGCATCCGACCGAAGGAACGCTGGCGCGGCCAGCAGTTTGTGGAAGTAGCTCGACGGCGACGAAGCCGAGGACGACGACACTGTCGACACCAGCGACGGCGGTGCGGCTGGGGCGTCCTTCGACTCTCCAGCTGCCGCGTCCGACGAGGCATCTTCACCCCCACCACTGGCAGCGGCCGTCGGCATGGGTGTCGTGGTAGAATTCGACCGGCTGCTTGTCGCGAGACGCTCGGACACGGACATGAGTCCGAGGAAGTTCTTGACGTGGTCTTCAAGTCCGAGAAAGTGCGAGCAAACCTCGATAATCTGCTCCACGGTGAGCTCAGGCGTGACAGGAAACGCATCAGCAAGAGGCGTGCCGTCCAGCAACTCGATCGTCGCGAGGAACGGCGGGCGCGCTTCATACCCACGGATCTCATCCAGGCTCGGGATGAACCCGCTGGCGCCGTTCTCGAGCAAGTTCTCGAGCTTCTTGAGCGAGTAAGCCGCAAAGTTCTTGACGAGTCGCCAGAAGCTGTTGGACTCCGTCACTTGAGCGCGAAGGAACATGAGCACGAACTTTTCCAGCGCTGGCGAGGGCGGGAACGACGCTGTGCACATGGCGAAGAGCGACCAGCCGCGCACGCTGCTGTCTCTCTTCGGATTCTTGGTCAGTTGCTTCATGAGTTGCAAGTAGATCTCGTCCACAAGGTACGACTTGACGAGGCCGAGCTGCAGGATATAGTGCGCGAGCATCTCGCGGTAAAACACAATCCGGTCACGCATGTACCCGAGGATGCAGCGGTTAATGGACAGCGCGAGCTGGTTGGCGGTCGGGTCGTCCAGCACGGACAGGCTCTGCGCGATCGCGCGGCCCTCCCACGAAAGCTTTTTAGCCAGCGACCGCTCGGACTGCGCGTTAAACCCGCGCAGGTTCTCGAACTGGTTGAACGCCAGCGCGTCCCGCTCCTCCGTCACGCGCGACGACTTGCGTTCCGATACTTCGCTGCTGCCTTCGTCGTCCGCTCCACCCACGAGCCAGTCGGTAGTATCAGCTCGTGATCGCGCCGGCTCGAGCTCCGGCTGACCAGAAGCCCCACCACTCCCGTTCGCGTGGTTAAAGCTCCCTGTCATGGACAGATCTGAGCTTCTTCCAAACCCGCCGGCAAGAACGCCGCCGTTGTTGTTGCCACTGCTGCTCGCACTCTTGACCGCAAGCAGCTTCTCTTCCGCCTTGACCAGCAATCGCTCGCTCACACCGGCCTTTTTGGCTGCTTCCACGTGAAGCTCTAGCGTCCCGAGCGTCAGCGACTCGACGGGGGATGCCAACACTGACTCTAGACGCTCGGCGGCCGCAATACACGTGTCCAGCTTGCGCCGAAGGTTTCCGGCCGACACGAGGACATGCTCTCGCTCGTCGTCGCTGCACGTGGATTCGCTGGCGAACTCGTCGATCTCGGTCGAGAGCAGGTCGAGCGCGTCTTCGCGCACCTCAGCGTTCGACGCGATGCGGTCCTCAAGGAACTTGATGGTCGCGCGCAAACCGTCCATCTCGGCTTCAGCAATTGACGGAGCGCTGCCGCCGGTTCGAAGAAGGTTGTGGCGCTCAAACAACGGCGAAAACAGCGGCGAGCAAAAGCCAATGCTGATGGAACGATTCAGCGCGTCCTCAATCTCCTTCGTGGCGGAACTCGTCTTGGCACGCGTGAGCTGGTCGGCCGCCTCAATGATCTGCTGCAACCGCGCAAGCTTCGCCTCGAGGAGGACTTTGAGCTCGCTCGGAACTGTTCGGCGAAGTTGCTGAAGCCCATTTACGTCAGTCGACTCCCAAATGACCCAGAAGGTGTCGAGAGCCGGCACTTTCGGCACACTCGGCGTCGACTTCACCGGTGCTGCGCGCTTGGGAGCCACAGGAGCTGGCGGTGGCGCCACGGGAGCTGCGTCGCCAGCCTTGGCAAGCAGTTTCTCGCGCTCCCGCTCGGCGTTCTTGAGGTTAAAGTCCCACTTGGCGATACCCGCGCCGACGGCAAGCTGAATTGCGTCTGTTAACAGCTCCAGGTCTTGCGAGACCTTCGCGATGGTCAAGAACTTGAGCATCTGCTTGCGCTCTGTGTGCGCACTGATAGAGGAGAACTGCGCGCGTAGCTTGCGCTCAGCATCTGATACCCGATCGTCTCCGCTGGCGCCAAGCGCTTTGAGGCGCGCCACGATCTTCTCCACCGCGACCAGGTTTTCCTCTTCCATCGCTTTCTCTAGCGCGGCAAACAGCCCCGACGTGTCGACCGCGGTCACAGGGGCTTGCACCACTGCTTCTTCCTCCTCTTGCTCTTCAGTCTCTTCTTCCATCTCCGTTGATGACGCCCGCTCTGATGAATCACCGTTCGTCACCGCTGCAAAAGTCGACACGAGATCTGGGAACTTGGACTCGAGACCAAGCTCAACGACCTTCGTCGCAGGACCCAACAGGCCGGCGAGCACTTCCTGCGCGTCGCCTGTCTTGTTGGTACGCTCAACTGCGTGCGTCATGGTTTCCACTACGCTCTTCTCCTCTAGCGCGCGAATGATCATCATGGTGGCCATTTTTCGCTCGAGAGACTCGATAGACGGCTCGTCCAGCGTCGCAAGCGTGGCCATGAGCGCCTCGGCATTGTTATCAACCATGGCAGCGCGCAGCTTTCGGTTGGTGGCGTCGATCTGCTCTGAGCGCTTCCGCTCGACCGCCGACCCGCTCTTCGTGCGGGTCTTTAGGTGAGAGACGTCGACCCACGGACAGCAGTGCTCGGCCACTTGCACGGCATACTCAATAAGTGCAGGGTGGCCAATGCGCGTGGCGTCTCGAATGATCGAGTTGACGTACTGTTCTTCGTCAAGCATGGCGATCATCTGGTTGCCCTCCACCAGGACGCGAATGTCGCTCGAGCCGCGCTTGCCAAGAATGCGCGTGCAGTCGGCCAAGTGCTGGATGATGTCGTCCGGGTCGCGCTGCTTCATGGCATTACGCAGGCCACGCATCACGTACAACAACCGCGTCGACTTCCTTCGGAACACGCCACGCAACATGTTGCGCTGGATCATGGTCGCGCACGCGTTCAGGTACAGGTAACGCGCCTTCTCAAGCTTTTTCCACTGGTGGCTTGTCAGGTACACCTTGAGCTTGCCGACCACATACTTGTCCTCCTCCAGCGCGCCAATCGCAGAGAGCGACCGCAAGAGAGACTCGAGCGTGCCACGATGGCCGCACACGTTCTTGTATCGGCGGAAGAAGTGGTTGTACGTCAAGTGCACCGAGAAGATTGACCGACTTGCCTTCATGAGCTGCACCAAGTGTGCCTCGCGAATCTGCTTCATGACGTACGCCGAGTCGAACACGCCCCCTTCGAGATCTTCGTTGGGCTTGATGCACACCAAGAAGTTCTTTCCAGTGTGGTTGAGCGCGTGCAGCAGCGCTTCCGCCTGGTTCATCACGTCCGTCGAGGCGCTCTCGTTGTTCTTCATGTCCTTCGCCGAGCTGATAGAGCTACGGAAGCGAGACGTGCTGCCTCCACGGGAAGAGGCTTGCTGCGCGGCCTTCTGGTTCGACGCAGCCGCGATCTGAGTGGCGCCCACCGCATGGAGGACCTCGTTCTTTGATGACTGCATGATCGCTGCGCACGTGGCCGAGATGCTGAGCGAGTTCTTGGCCGACAAGCCCTTCCCGCTGTACGTGACTTTCCCGCAGTAGTGGTGCACTACAAACTGCAGTCGCCAGTCCTTCGGCGGCGCCAGGTATTCGTTCGTCATACTGTGGCCTGTGTTCGGGCGAGACAGCGTACGAACACCTTCGTTGCCCGCGAACACCTTGGTGACAAAGTCTTCATCGTTGGGGGACCGCACCTTGGAGTTCTCGTTGAGCTGCTCGAAAATACCAAAGGGCTTGTTCTCGAACAAGCTCAAGCACTCCTCCTGGTCGCTGACCACGTCCATGTTCGAGTGCGCCGTGAGGCGGTTCTCAATGTACTGCGGCTCGTCGTCCATGTCCGAGAAGTTGATCGCGAGCGTGTTGTGCACGTAAAAGTTGTGCACCTTCTCGCTCCAGTAGTTGAAACAGAGCTGGTCGAAGCCGTTGTGCGCCTCGTCCAGGTTCTCGAAACCAACGATGTCGAGCACGTGGACGCCCTGCGAGTTGATGACAATATTCGACTTCTCGTAGCGATCGAAGATGCCGCCCAGGATGCCGTTGAGCGTCTCGACGAGAAAACCAAACAGCGACTCGTACAGACAGCGGATGAACGTGTCACGGGCTCGCCTCGCTTGCGCCACGGTCACCACCTTGAGCGACGAAATGGTCTTGTTGCCGTCCTTGGTGAAGAACTGGCGAGTGCGGAAGTAGTTGTCCAACACGACGGGCTCGACTTCCAGCAGTTTCGCCGCAAGTACGATCTGCGCTGGGTCTTTCAGAGCGCACGGCTGAGCGTCCGAGTGGCCGCTGGCCTTATTCTCTGGGTCGGGCACAAAGTCCACGTTGCCCAGGTGGAGCAGCGCCGCGATGATGCGTACAATCTCGACGCGCTGGTTCTTGCGGATGCGGAGCGCCGAGAAGCTGGACATCAGATCGCGGTAGTCGCGCGCATCAATCGCAGTGTCCGTCATGCCGGGGGCGGCTTGCTTGAGGATGTCAAACTCTTCGTAAGACCGGTTCAAGTCGAGTGCATCACGTAGCGCCGGGTCGTGCTGGACGCCAGCGAGAACCTGATAGAACACGTGGAAGTTGCGCTCGTGGCTCCGGCATTCGACCACGCGCGACTTCTCGAAGTAGTGCGTCGTGAACCCGCCGCCAATGACGTAGCCGTGCTTGCTGAATTCGACCGAGATCATCTTGGCAAACCGCGACGAGTTGCGGTTTTGGCCCGTGCACGCGTTGCCAAACGACTCCAGAATCGTGAACGCGTGCAGGATTTGCTGTCCAATCGGGTGGAGCACGCCCGCGTCGCCCTCGGCGTCCGGTCGCGTCATGTTCTCACCCACCTCACACAGATACTGCACGATGAGCTTGGCCGCTTCCGACTTGCCAGAGCCCATGCCACCGAGTAGAATCACTGCCTGATCCTCGGCAGCGTCTTGCATGCACCGGACGGCGTTCTGCGCGATCGCGAACACGTGCGGCGGCGCCTCATTCAGCGCGTCCTTCTCGTACAGCGGGGTCTGCTCGCGGGTCTTGTTGTAGGCCTGCATGTGGTCGGGCGTGTAGATGGGCAGTGGCATGACTGGGTTGACGCTTACGAGCACGCGGTCCACCCACGTGTACACCTGCTCCATGCGGTAGCGCGCGCGCAGCGTGTACAGCACGACGTTCTCGAGCTGCTCGACAGTGAACACCTCCGTCCGCCCGGCGTCGCCCTTCAGTGCGTCACAGCACACGAGTACGGGCATTAGCAGGGTCACATAAACACCGAGAGGCTAGCGACGGAAAGCACTCACGTTCGCCGTCATGAGCGGCACGCTGCTCAGATCGTGCAGCTCGAGCGGCATCAGCTTCTTGGGGTGGTGGCACTGCGGCAGCTTGGCCAGTGTCTGGTCGCGGATCTCGCGCTCCTCCCCCTCCTCCGTGTGCACGACCGTTACCTGTTGCTCCTGGTCCGTCTCGCCGTCGTAGGCGAAGCCCGAGCGCACGACGATCGCGGGGACACACACGGCGCTCGGGTCCGAGACCCACACAAAGTCGCCTTCCTCGATCGCGCCAGCGAACCGGCGCGCCCCGCTGAGGCGCGAGGCGCTCCCGCCGCTCACGGAGGATGCGGCCGAGCCCTTGCGCGGCCGCGCGCCAAAGTCCTCACTGCTGAAGCGGTGGCCCGTGCTCGCGGGCGACCGTTGCGCATACGCGTAGTGCAGCAGCGGTTGTTGCTGCTGCTGGTGCGGCGCGGACGCTGGTGCCGGCGCCAGGAACGACTGCCCCCCGCGCTGGGACAGCGGAGGGGCCCCTCGCCGCGACGATGCTCCCCCCTCGGCGCTCATTCACGCGTGACTACAGTGGCGGGCGAACAGAACGCCACCGCCGTCTTTTTCGCGCTCGCTTTCCCTTTCGGTATTCCGGTCAGTCGGGCGCCGTCACGAGACTTGACCTTGGTCACAAGGTGACACCGAACAACCATCACTCCGGAGGGTGAAACACACGCACACAAACGACGTGCAGATACGGTAGTGGAATGCAGTAGGGGGGGGGGGGGGGGCAAA
>JAADXW010000302.1:0-26150 GCA_023337975.1 Phytopythium ostracodes
ACTGAATGGCTCTGAATCACGCTTAAACGCTAAATAACACGGGCTTTTCGCGATCGGCACGTATTTATGTCGGGGTCAGAATGTAGGTTTTGGTTGATACTCGACAACCATTGATCGGATGAGAAAACAAAATATATGCTACAATAACATTTTGTTTGGTGAGCACAATGCCTTATTTTCAGCGTTAAAATTGTGTTTTTAGCGTTACAATTCAAGAAAAACTGTTCGGCACAGACTTATGGCGCGCACTGTATGAGGGTGGGAAATGACATCGGTTATACTGTACTTTACAACACACGAGTTCTTCGGATAAGTACGCTAGGTTGGCGCCGATGCGAACTTTACCGCCTGGCATCCATCCTCTTTACCGTCACACATGTTCGCTCGCCCGCCCTCACTCTTGAAGAAGCCGAAGAAGGAAGGCAGGCGCCGACGTCACTCCAGTTCGGGGGCTTTAGGTATCCGCAGGACGAGAAGCAAGTATGGAGGTTGACCCTGACGCGCCGGTGGCCACGACGGGCAACGCCGTGCTGGACGGAATCGGCGCGACGGCGTCGGCGGCGGTGGCGGCCGTCACGGGCAACGCGGAGCCTGCCGGCGACGAGCAGTGGACGCGCATCGAGCTGTTCGCGATCGCCAGTCTGCAGCTCGTGCTCGTGCTCGTCGCCTACCGCCTGGACCGCCAGAAGCACCCGGCGCTCATCTCCGAGTCGGCCTGGGCCGTGTTCTTTGGCGTCCTGGTGCGTTCGCCAGACGCTTCGCTGCTGCTGCTGCTGATGGAGCCGTGTTGACCGACTGTTTGGTGCTCTTTGCTCTGATTTCCGGGTGGATGCGATAGTTTGGCGCCGCGCTACGCCTCATCTCGCCCATGGTGCGTCGACTACGAGCGCATGATCGGCTGTTGGGTCGATGGTTGGGTCTAAATGTTGTCGATGTGCGTGTCTACCCGATCACAGGAATCGCTGAACAATGGGCTCAACCCCGAAGTGCTGTTCTACGCGTACGCTGTCATCTCCTGCGCGATATGTGGTCAGCTTCCTTGGAGGTATACCATGCTGACGGCGCGATGTTCTGATTGTTTGTCTTTGTGTACCGGTTGTTTACTATAGTTTGCTGCCCCCGATCATCCTCGAGGCCGGATTCAACATGAAGAAGCGGGTATGCCAAGGAAGCCTGCCGTAAAAATGAAGATCAATGACATTGCTAACGACTCTCTCTCTCTCGTGCAATGCTCATACCGTAGGGCTTCTTCTCCAACTTCTCGGCCATCATGCTGTTGGCCATCGTCGGCACGCTGATTGCGACGTTCATCACGGGCGGAGCGCTCATCTGGATGGGAAACGCGGGGCTTATCACGAAGCTGACGGGCGCGGAAGCCTACCTATACGGCTCGCTCATCTCCGCTGTTGACCCGGTCGCGACTCTGTCGGTGTTCAAGAAGAACGGAGCCCCCAGCCTCCTGTTCAACCTCGTCTTTGGCGAAAGCATGCTGAACGACGGCGTCGGTACGTACCCCAATCACTCCATGATTATATAATTTATAACGGGCTCTATTCTCACTTGTTTTGCTGCTCGATTGCTCGTGTTCTGCTCTCCAGCTATCGTCGCGTTCACCCTTTTCCAGCATCTCATCCGGGAAGGCACGAGTGACGTCACGTTTCACGATGCGGGGATCATCATTTCTAAGGTGTTTGGCATCGGCTTCGGCTCGGTGGGACTCGCCGCGGTCGTTTGCTTCACTTCGGCGTTCCTGTTGAAGCAGGCGGACCCCGCGCTCCGCCAGTACCCGTCGTACGAGATCTCCATTGTACTGCTGTCGGCGTACTTGAGTTACGTCGCTGCGGATCTGGCGGGGCTCAGCGGCATCGTCGCGCTGTTCTTCTCGGGTGTCTTGATGAGCCACTACCACCTTTACAACATCGCCGACGAGAGCGCGACGGCACTACGCCACTTGCTGTCGACGGCGTCGTTCATGGCGGAGAACTTTGTGTTCATCTACATGGGCGTGAGCGTGGTCGCGTACTCGGAGTACCTGACGTGGGACTGGGGCTTCATCACGGTCAACATGGTCGCCATCCTCGTCGCGCGCATGTTCAACACGTTCCCAATGTGCATGCTGGCCAATTTGGGGCGCCCGGAGAGCGACAAGATCCAGTGGAGCTACATGTTCGTGATTTGGTTCGCGGGCCTTCGCGGAGCGATCGCGTTTGCTCTCGCGCTGAACGTCTGGTCACCCGACCCGAGACACCGTGGCGTCATCCAGAGCACGACGCTCTTCACTGTCATCTTCACTACTCTGGTACGTCATTCGTATCGAGTTGGACTACTCAATGTGTCGATGGTATCCTGTACTTATCTGTCACTCTGTTGGTTTGCAGGTCTTCGGTATGGGCACGAGCCCGGTGCTGCGCTTCTTCGGACTGACATCGTCGCAAAGCGACGACCAGGAATACGACGAGTACGTCCCGCGTCGCTTTCGCTATAGATGGATGAAGTGGTCGCGTGCAACTCATCTGACGCCTCGTGTTGCGTTCTTGCGTACTCATCACAGTGAGGGCGCGTCTGAGCGCTTGCTGCCGGACGACGAGGCCGAGCACGACGCCGACTCCTCGTTCCACCAGATCGGCATGGTAGCGCGCCGGAATCTGCGGGGCGGCATCCACGGGCTGTGGGAGCGCATCGACGAGAAGTATCTCAAGCCGGTCTTTGGCGGCCAGCCGCGAGAAGAGCGCGCCGTCAAGGAGATGGAGATGAAGGGCAAGACATCCAAGTGGCCGGGCAAGCAGGCGCCAACGTCGATGCCTCGATCGCCCAACTCTCGCCGAGAGCAAGGCGCGATGTCGCCGGCGTCGTCGACGTCGATGTCGCCCATGTCGATGGCCGAGGTGGCCAACTCGCACGAGGCGTCCGACAACGTTTAGAGCGCTGTGTATGCTGTTGGACAGGTTTTGCTCTATCATTTTGATACATTTTTAGTTAAAATGTCACCGCTGTTCCTTCTTCCACCAAACAATTGCATTTGCATTACGATATATGGAAGTAATATTCACCATAAAATTGAGTAAATATGCTGTTTGATAGGAAATGAATAGAGTCCCCTTGTTTGGTCGAATAGTAGCAAGTGCATTTGGCAATAGACAACGGACAAAGCGTGAGATGGCGAGTCCAGCGGGCGTGTCGGACGAGATGCGCGCGCTGTTCGAGGGCCAGAAGCGGCTGCACGAGGCGACGCTGCGGCTGCAGAAGCAGATCGAGGAGGAGGAGGCCGCGTACCTGGAGGAAACGGTGCACGGTAACATCGTGCGCGGCTGGGACGGGTTCATCGACAGCAAGCCAAACCGCAGGGAGGCCAATCCCAAGAAGCTCAAGCCGTACACCGAGGCCGAGCACCTCTTCTCCAGCTGCTGCAGCTACGCGGAGCTCGGCGGCGAGCCCACCTTCGACCTGGTCGACTACAACAACACGCGCGAAGAAACGTAATGGCTCGTGTGATTACAGGCGCCGTCGACCTGTTCTTCCCCAATATCTCAGCGCGCTTGCTCTGTTTGTTGCCCTCTTATCATGCCACGGCCAGGGTCGGGAGGCGGAGACTGACGGTGACGCTGTCGGGCGGCGTCAAGATCTCGTCCGAGATCGCTACGGGCGGCGCTGGACATAGCGGCAGCAGCAGCAGCAGCACTAGCCACGGACATGCAACCAGTGGCGGCGGTGGCGGTCTCCATCACGTCGGTGGCGGCAAGGGGAGCGGGTCCAAGCTGTCGTCGATGAAGACTGGCGTCGGGCGTGGCGGTCACCACTCGAGCAAAGGAGGGGCTAGCGCCGCGCCCTCGTTTTTGACGAGTGCGGCGGCCGCTTCGTCGCACAAGACAGGCAAGCTCCACAAGAAGCGCAAGCGCGAGAAGCTCGACGGTCCGCCGTCGCATGTGTCGAGCAGAGCGCACAGCGACGCGAGCGCGGCCGTGTCAACGGAAGAAGACGGAGGTGGCACGGCGTCATCCACGTCCACGCCGCTGCGGAGTCGCGCCGGGTCGGTCGAGGACTCAATTGGAGGCGACGACATCATGGACGTGTTCTGAGAGAAGGCGAGTAAAGCGAGAGGATGATGTGGTGGGTGGCGCGACTTGAGGGGCTTTATATACGAAATGATATGCACGAGTTGAGGCAGAAGAGCTCGAAAGACGGCGGCGCACCCGCTTCTTGCGCTCGAAGCGATGCGGTAGCTGCCGACTCCGGTCGAACTCTGTCGTCCCTTGCGCCGCGCTGAGTCTTGGCGCTTTTTGCGTCTCCAGCTGACGATTACTACTTACGACTGCGCCTACTGCCACTACTGCTAAAGGAAAAAGAGGTAGGCGAGCAAATGAAATAAACAGAATAAAAAAAAGAGGGAGTGTGGCGATGGTGGTGCGAAACAACGCAACCAGACTGCCGCCTCCCCACCACGCGAGTCTCGAGAGCGAGCACAATCACTTGCGACCGTCGAATGATGCCAGCAGCACGTCAAGATCCCGCGTGGTCTGGCGGAAGAACCCGTCGTAGTTATACTGCGCACGCCAAGCAACGCAATCAACATCAATACCAACTCGCAAGGCATCGCACAATCGAATCGTATGCGGCGGTGACCGTACCTCAAAGATGTAGTCGAGTTGCTGCGGCGGGACCACAATGTCTGGAAACTTGACGTATCCCTGTCATTGCCGACGCACCAGAAACCCCGTCAGAAAACCGATCATTGTGCAAGCAACACGACAAATCCCTTACCCGTAGTCGGTCGTTGACCGTGTTGACGGCCTCCACTGTGCCCTTGAGGCTCTGGAACAGGTGCGAGATACTGTTCCAATGGAGGTCCAGCTGCGAGCGCAACTGCGTCATGTACTCGCCGTGCGTCAAGATGGCCGCAGAGGGCGCGGAGGTGCCGCCGAGCCGAGCCGACAGCACGTTGATGGAGTTGTACGCGTACGCGCCCATGCCAATCACCTCTTCCGACTCGCGGTGGTGCGACAGCGGCATCGACAAGATACCCGCCTTCATCTTGGAGCACTCAACCATCAGCTGATTGAAGTTGGTCAGCATCGCGTCCATCTCGAGCTCAAACGCCGTCAGACTCGCGCCCATGCGGCGATATGCCAACGTCATGCCCGGGATGCTTTTCTGCTCGTCAACAATCCGGCGCTGCAGCACCACAATGCAGTTAAGCACCGTGCGGATGTGCTTCTGTAGCACTTGCTGCAGGCGGCTGCGGTGCTGCCGCACGCGAACGAGCAGGTCGCTTGAGCACTCCACACCCGTCGTGCTGTAGATCGAGCAGAGCACGATGAACGCATCGAAGTCGCCCTCCTCGATCGACGAAGTATGGTACGACGTGCGCACGCCCCACGACAGTTGTCCAATCCGCTGAATCGACTGGCGCACGAGCAACAGCGTATCAAGCACGCCACCCTGAGCAGCAGCAATGTCTTCCGTCAAACTCGACGAGGAACCCGATGAGAGGGGTTCCCGTTCAGCAGCGTCATCGTCTTCGTCCGTGTCCGAGTTCTGCGGGCTGCGCGTGTCTTTGCCGTTGGAAGACGTTGGCACGACTGGAGATTTGGCGTTGCCGCCCATCCACATCACCAGCGACGCTGCACCCGACCATATCGACCCCGATCCGTCTGTTGTGGTCGCAGTTGACTGAGCTGATCGCTTGGCCGGCACCAGCGCCTGGCTCGTTGCATTTGCCACCACCATTCGGTTCTCCACTGTTGGGTCGTCGTCCGGTGTGGATTCCTCCAGCACTTCAAACCGGCTGCTGTTAGCGGTCGACGCGAGGCTGCTTTTCCTTCTCGAGACGCCGCGCGGACTGTTGGATTTGATCACGAGCGCCGTCTGTGAACTGGGGTCCTGCTCTGAATCTTCGAGCAGTTCAATGGCTGGCGATTCCTCCAACTCGCCGTTCTCAAGTTGCTGTAACAATACACATTCAGGGTCAGCCACTTTCGAAAGCTAGCCATCCGATAGAAACGAAAGCTGTACCTTTTTCTTCGGGGCATCTTCGACGAAGCCACCTCCAAGTGCGGCTGTGACGTAGCGGCAGATTGAGCTGTTCTCCTCAACCCACATTCCCGTTGCCTCGCGAAACTGCTTCAGCATCTTTTGGACGTGCGAAGGGTCCGCGTTCGCGTACATGCGCTGAATTGGCTCGACACATGCGCCAAAGTCGCGTGCGAGGTAACCCTCCAGCGGCAGTACCTTGCTGAAGCTCCAGCGCCATGCCTTCTCTTGGTTCGGCTTCAGTCGGTCCAGCTCTCGCACGCCGATGCGCGTCAGCTGACTCACGAGCTTGGAGATCTCCGACTGCACGGCTTCAAGCGACTGCATCAACCGACGGACTTCTTCGCCACCCGGACCGTATACAAGCAAATCGCCCCCCGGTCCAGCGAGCTGACGAGCCTTACGACACGAGACCAGCAGATCGGCCAGCAGTTTCAGCAAACCATGGAGCTTCGTGTAAGCATCGAAGGCTTCGTCTGACACTTCCTTGCGGAGCGTCACGACACCCGAGTTGCTCTGCGAGAGGAACTGAGCGGGCGTGATGGCCACTTCGTTCGGGTTCGAATTGCGGCGCAACTGGCGGGTGAGCACACTCGGCACGATCGCCTTGGCGCTGGTATCGCAGAACACTGGCGTGCGCTCCATTTCTTCCTCTTCCGCATCTGTCAGAAGTAGCGGCCGCAGCGTGTCTTGCTGCTGGCCGGGGCCCACCGGCGTCTGCGGAAAGAGCTCACTACATCATACAGAAACAAGCATCGATCAGACCCATTTCGACACATAAGCTAAATCAAATTGTGGGCGCTTGCGTACCGGAACGACGGCGTCGTTAGTAGGACTTCCAGCATCTGACCTGACTTGCTTTGCATCGCGTCCTGCTCAAACAGCCATCATGTGAGAAATCGCCTTTAACTTTAACGTCGAGAACAAGACAGTGGCAGCGTCCACTCACTCTCATGCCGGCATGCTGCTGCGACTGAAGGTTGCTGATGGTGCAGTCGGCCGGCGTGTTGGGCGTGTTGCGCAGCACGTAGAACAGGAACTGCACGCCGTGCATGAGTCCGTCCGTGCCGCGCGCTTCAAGCGTATGAAGCTGTTCACGCGCCGACGAGTGCGCGCGCTCTGTCTCGATGGTCGGCAGCACGCGGTTCTCGATCACGTTGCGCACGTCCTTGAGCGTGCCCAGCAGCGAGCGCTCACTCGATCCCGAGTGGAAGAGCCCCTGCTGGCCGTGCTGCAGACGCAGGACGTAGCTGTGGCGGCGGCGCACGTCAACGAGCGTGCTCTCCGTCGTACAGGACGCGGGCGCCAGCGAACGCATCGCCCAGTCCTTGAACTCTTCCAGAAGCAGCGTGCGCGGGTCGTTCAGGTACCCCGTGAACGTGAACGAGCGGTCGTACCGCTCCTGCAAGTCACACACACGAGCGCACTCAGTAATCAGTTGTTGGGTGTGGATACTTCCCGAGCAGCAAAGGGTCGTACGCACCCTCTGATAGGCGCAGATGGACGAGATGATGGCCTCGGCGGGGTTCCGCAGCAGCCCGACGACGTCCTGCATCTTGCGCAGGTACGAGTTCTCGTCAAAGTCCGAGATGGTCGGCCGGTACAGCGGGTAGAACGAGTCGTCCATCTTGAGCTGCACCGGCATGTCCTCCTCGCTCACTTCCATCGCCTCGCAGTATGCCTGGTGCACAAAGTGCATCTGGTCCGCCTCGAGCTGCGAGTAGCTGTTCCCGAACGGATTTAGCCGGATGCCCCAGCCCGACATGGTGGTCCGCCGTCACTACCAGTCGCGTTAAACCGTCGCGGGTTCCTTTCTCTCGCCCCAGTCTTCGCGTCGAGCGTCGAGTAGTCGACGGCCAGCCGCTGTCTCCTTCTCCTCCGAGCTTCTTCGCGTCTAGTGTCTGCTGCGCCTTGCAGTTCGTCGCTCGCCCCGTAGTCGCGCCGCCTTTCTCGCCCTTCTCTTCCTGCTTCTCCTCTTCCTCGGAGAAAACTTCTTCGCTACAGTATGCACTGGGCCGCCCTTCCGCCGCAAAAAAATCTCGCCCCTGGCAAAAACTCAGGCAGAGGGAGCAGTACTGTGATGGAGTCAAATAGTGGTCCCTCCCATTTTGCCAAACATCGAAGCTATATGCGTTTAGAGAGGGTTTTTGCAGTCATTATCCCGTTAAAGTTGAGAATGGACAGTGCGGAGGCAAAAAAGCATGTGTTATATCGTATGCGACAAGCGTTAGTAACCTTATCGAATGATGACAGTACGAGTATTCTAATGCCCACCGCGAAAAAAGACAGAGCAATGGAAGAAGGGTGCCAAAACAAGGAGACGCGCGCACCTCGAGTCGAGAGGATGGACATGCGGGAGCTTTCACTTGATTAAAGTATGGTCGACGGCGCGGAACATGCCCGGAATGACGCGGCGCCGGCGCACTGATGAACGAACGCGAACGATCTTCTCCCCGATGGGTAATGTAGGAGCTTACAGTATAACTTATGGCTTTCGTTCTGTATGCATGGGTCCACATCCCTGGTTCATAACATGGCTACAGTTTGCGCCAAGCGTCGTGACGTCACCCGCCGCGACGTTGTGCGCGTATAAATAGCCGCGGCGGCCGACCGCGTCGACAATTCGTGCCGAGAATGGTGGCGTGCGCGCTGTCGCACACAATGAGCGACGACGCTGCTATGCTACGATGCGGCGATTGTCTTGTTTCTCGTCGAACCTGAAGCATGGGCAACGCGGCGGCCATGGGCGCCCAGGTGCCGCCAGAGTCCGCCAACGCGCTGCGGCTCTCGGTGGAGGCGGCGCGCCACGCCGCGTGGGTGACACAGGTCGGGCTCGTGCGCGTGGTGCGCGCGGCCGAGCGGTACTACGCGGTCCTGGACGAGCGCGTCCTCTCTCGCGCGCACCGAGTGGTCGAGGACAAGCTGCTCCGGCGCGTGCGCCTGCTGATGGACCATGTTGAAGTCGCGTCCAAGCTTGTGTTCGTCAATACCATATCGACCACCTCGATCGCCGACGCATTCGAGTTCCAGCCCGGCGAGTGAGTCCCTATGTGCGGCTTCTACTTGAGCGGCTCTGTACCTAACGTACTTGCTCCCTATTATGGACGTGACCAGCGTCCGGCGCGTGCAGGTGGAGGCGCGCGACTACGAGGTGTACAACTGCGGGCCGGAGCTGCTGAACGTGCCGTCGTGGAAGAAGGCGGCGCGCGTGCTGGAGCTCAAGGACCCGCACGTGACGGACTTCTTGCTCAACAAGTGCGTGTGGGCCGTGTGGCAGCCGCCAACGTCGTGGCGCGTCAAGGTCGACCAGGCGTTCAACCTCACCATCTACGTGCAGGTGCGGCGCAATGACTTCTTGACGGACGAGCTGCGCGTCGTGCGGCTGCGCGTCGGCAAGAAGTGGGTCGGCGCGCACCACAACGACCACGGCGACCTGCCTTATGATCTTCGCAGCAAGTGGCTGCACCGCGTGGACTATGAAGTTGGCGACAACCCGCTCGCGGCCGAGAGCGTGTTCTTCCAGACCGTCAAAGCCGCGTGGACGGACTATCTCGAGGAGCTCGCACGGCTCCCGAAGGAGGATTTGCGCGCATCAGACGAGACGGGGAACGGGTTTCCGTACGACGAGGAAGAGCAGCGCACGTCACTGCGGATCAAGTACTTGCTCGAGACGTCGCTCGAGACCGTTCTCAACGACAAGCGCACGCTGTTCCGGTCGCCGCACGAGTTCGAGCAGTGGCGGATGGAGCGAGAAGACGCCGAGCAGCATCGTGAGGCGTGTCTGGACGACGGCAAAACCATGGCGGGGCCGCTGCTGAACGCGTCTCTGGATGAGCTGATGGAGTTCTACGAAGCCAAGACGATGGCAGCAGAGGATATACCCGTTCCATTCTAAGTGCAAGCAACAATATTTATGCAAAACATCACGTCTCCGCGTTGCTTTTCCCGCTCTTCTTGCCACTTTCGCGGCCCTTGGGGAACCTGTCGAGTAGTACAACAAGCTGCTTGAGGTCGTACTTCTCCGCGGCGGCCAGGAACTGCACGAGCGCGACCTCTGACGGCGTGAGATCCCGTCCTGGCGGCTCGCGCTTCAGCGTCACTCCTCCGTTGATGATCGTCGCGAGCTCCGCGATGCCGTAGTTGATGCCAAAATTGTGCATGAGGCCGTCCTGCACCTGCTTGGCCAGTCCCCACCGTCGCTTCTCGAGTTGCTCGTCTTTCGCCTTGGCGTTCGCCGCCGCGATCTTCTGGTCCACCACGAGGCGCCACGGAGCACCGCGCTCCCGAGCGTGCACTTCGCCCGCGGACGGATTGAACTGAAGCCGCATGCGTGTCGGTGCGATAGCAAGCGCCAGCGAGTCGTCCACTGCGGACGGACTGTCAGCATTGGACTTGCTGATGTCGGGCTCGGCAACGACTCTTGGCGTCGGAGCATTCGCCGGTGCGCCGGACACATGCGCCGCTATCTTCGCCGCCACCTTCGCTTTGGACATACCGGGCTATACGAGCGTCAATAGGTGCTGTTGAGAGCAGCAATCGCGCCGCCATCCTCCTTGGGGCGAGGATTCTGTGCCACCATGCTGGCGTCTATTTTTGGAGCTGCTAATGCATTTCTCGCACACGTCACATGAAACCTTTTAAATCGCATAAGTATTGCATTTTGGGTTGATTATGAAATGTCAAAAGCTATTGGTCAAATCGCTATTTTCCTCCTTCGAAGAACACGTCCATCGCTTGTGGAGGGCGAGAAGCGATGGGAAGGAACCGCAAGGGGCGGCAATGCGGCGGCTACGCGTCCAAGATGGAGCGGTGCGTGCGTCGCGGAAGCGCTCCTGCGTAACAGACGAAGCTCGTAGCACTGTTGTGGGGCTCCCCAGTCCGCTGTGGTTGTTCTGGTCTCCTGACCGGAGCTTGCTTCTCTGTCGTTTGTTGTGCCCGATTTCTCCCGAACCGACAGCTTCGTGCTCCTCAAGCGCTGGCAGCAGGAGGCCGCCAAGGTCGCGGCGCGCAGCAAAATGGCGAGGCAAGCACAGCGCCGGCTGGCGGAGAAGAAGCGGCTGGAGGCTAACCGCGCGCTGAAACGTGTTAGACCGCGGCTGGACGTGCTCACCGCGTGGACCAACGCGCGCCTGAAGGACGATCAGATGGAGCGCCTGAAGCTGCGCGGCGCCACGGCGATCGCGTCGGAGCTCGAGAAGACAACCACGTCGACGGTCCAGGCGTTTTCCTCGCTCCAAGAAAGGTCGGTGCCGTCGTGAAAGTATCTGCCGTGATTCTGGATTGAACCCTGACGCAGTGGGTGATCATGAACAGGTGCATCTACGAGATCGCGCGAACGTTCGACCTGTTCTCGGCGACGTGTCCTTTCACACGCGAGTTCTTCAGAATATTTGAGCCGTGGATGATCTCCCGGCTGTCGGAGCTCACGACCGCGTTCAAGACCATGAACGACGGGAACGTAAGCTTGCTGCTTCAGCAGCCGACCGACCAGCTCACGTTGGGCTTCGTGCGCCACGAGAAGTCCCTGACCGGCTTGTTCGATCAAGCAGAGGGCGAACGCCAGCGCATGACGTGGCAGCTCAATGGCCCGCTCGCGCAGTACGAGGCCGACTCGTGGGAAGAGCTGGACGTGGACGAGGCCGAGATCGTCGAGAGCCACGACGAGGTGCGGCTGCAGTCGCTCTGCCTCATTTCGTGCAGTGGTCTGTCGCTCCAGTTCGTCACGAAGCTCAGCACAGAGCACCCTTTCATCGAGAACTTCAAGGTGATCGACTGCTTCGACGTTGCCAGCGGGAACAACGGCGCGTTCCTGCTCCAACAACTCGCGCGGTGGCGAAACCTCAAGATGCTGCACTTTTCATGGTGCTGCTGGCTCACGACGGAACTGCTCGTCACGTTCGCCTACCAGCTACTGGAGCCCCCACGGTCGCCACTGCAGGAACTCCAGGTCTCGGACTGCTTCGACGTACTGGAGGACTACGTGCGCTCCATCTTCCTCGAGCTCCACCCCAACCTGCGCCTCTCGCTGTGAGTGTTTTTCTTCTGGATAAAAAATATCCAGTGTATTTTTTCCCCCTCCTCCCCAAAATACTCTTCATAGCGATTACGATCAAAGTTGCGTTTTTCATAATATCGCTTTTTTGACTTGCCTTTTTTCTGAGTTCAACATGTTAAAATCAGCGCGTATTATTGGCTAAAAATAGGAGTTTCCCTTTTTGATTTTCGATTCGATTTCTGACCTTCATCCCTGCAACCTTTGTTCTTCATTTCCCCAACAAACCTAAAGAGGAAGCGGGCGCGGAAGAAGGCGGCGGGCGCCCTTTCTCGACGGCAAGATGGAGTTGTCGGGGCCGCTGTACCGGCGCACGCCGCGGCTATTCAGCCCCAACAAGCCGGGCGACTGGAGCCTTGTGTGGTGCGAGCTGGCGCTCGAGGAGGGCGAGCTGGTGGTGTCGCTGGATCGCGACGGCGCGTCCAAGCTCGCGACGATCCGGATCAAGGACTGCGACCTGGCGCACGTGCGCAGCGACGGCCGCGACTGTTTCGAGATCACCGCCAGCAAGAGCAAGAAGGAGACCTTCTCCTCGCACGAGTCGAGCCACGACGTCGACTGGTGGTGCGTTCGCTTTGCATTATTTACACTCGGCTCCTTGCTTCTATCAATAAGGCTGATGCATGGCGTTCAACAGGATGTCCATGCTGGTGTCGGTGAAGCGCGACCTGGAGCTGGGGATCAAGCCTCGCGTCCCCATCGTCTGCATGCCGTCAAGCGAGTCGTCGACGTCATACAAGTCCGCGCGGCGCCTACACAGCTCGAGTCTGGGCACCGCGGAGGCGATGAACCGGTTGAGCGACTCGACGCACTCGACCGGCTCGCCCGGAGACAACCAGCGCGCGTTTCGACGTCGTCAACCGTCACTGGTTACCAGCATGGCGTTACTGGAGCGGTTCACCATCTACGAGACGCCGTCGGCGTACTATGTGGTGTGCTCGGACCGCCACTACTCGCGCTTCCGCTTGCTCGAACTTAACCGCACAATCGAGCGCCCCTCCAGCCTCAGCCAAGTTCTCAATGAAGATACCAAGGTGTACACGTGGGAGGAGATGGAGGCGAAGCTGCAGCATATCGCTGAAACCACGCGTGCAAGTGGGGCTGGCGTGCTTGTTCGTGCTTTCACGGCGGTCGCGATGGTCGGCTGCATCCGTTTCCTGCGAGGATACTACTTCACGTTCGTGACGCAGCGCCGGAAGATTGGATTTATCGGCGGCAACTCCATCTACGGCATCTCCGCAACGCAGCAGCTTCATGTGAGTCTGCCCGAGAAGGACAACGTCGCGATCGCGTGGATCAACCGGTGGCTGAACCCGAGTCCTGAAGAAGAGGCCGAAAAGCGCTATTTGGGACTTTTCCATTTCCTCGACCTGACCAAGGACTTCTTCTTCAGCTACTCGTACGACATTACGCACACTCTCCAGCACAACATGACCACGGAGCACTCGGAGCCATCCGAAATGTTCACGTGGAACTCGTACCTCACGAGAGAACTCAAAACGTGCTTGAGTGGCGGGGCTGTGAAGGACCTGGTGATCCCGCTCGTGCTCGGGTGCTACGAGCAGCGCAAATGTTCTATCTTTGGGCGTCTTGTGAGCGTCATCCTTCTCGCTAGGCGCTCGCGGCATTTTGCGGGAACGAGATATCTGAAGCGAGGTGTTGCGGACACCGGCATGGTGGCGAACGACGTGGAGCTGGAGCAAATCATCGAAGACGAAAACATGGGACCCGGCAAATTCAGCTCCTTCGTGCAGCATCGAGGCTCCATCCCCGTCTTCTGGTCGCAGGAAACGTCGCCCACGCTCCCGAAGCCGCCAATTGTGTTGAACCGGGTCGATCCGACTTACTCGGCCACGCAGAAGCACTTCGCAGATCTGTTCGAGCGCTATGGATCGCCTATCGTAGCGCTGAACTTAGTGAAGCAGAACGAGAAGAAGGAGCGCGAGGTCATCGTCGGCAACGAGTACATGAATGCAGTCGAGTACATCAACAACTTCATGCCGGCGGAACATCGGGTGCGATACGTCGCGCTGGATTATTCGCGGCTCTCGGGGCCGAAACAAAAAGGCGTGAACGTGCTGCACTCACTCGACAAGGTGGCTGTGTGGGCGCTTGGGCAGACTGGGGTGTTCTGCAGCGCACCGAAGCGAAGGCTGAATCTGCGCAGTGGGATGCAAAGCGTTGGCAGCTTGTCTTCATCCTCCCGCAACGTTGGACCGGCGTCTTCTCTCCCGATATTTGGAGACTCGGGCTCAGCGGAGCAGCCACCACCTTCTCCGACGATCTCGAAGAACTCGGGTGAGTGGCTCGAGCAGCGCGGCGTATTGCGAACGAACTGCATCGACTGTTTGGACCGCACCAACGTGAGTCAATTCAGTGTTGGCATGCGCGCGTTGGGCCAGCAACTCTACGTCATGGGCATTCGAAACACACCGCTGTTGGAAAGCAGATCTCAGTTGGTGATGGTGCTGATGAAGCTGTACTCGTTGGTCGGAGATGCCATTTCGATGCAGTACGGTGGCTCGGAAGCGCACAAGAACGTGAAGAACAGCGCGGCCCGTGAAAACGTGAAGCACCGCGAACTGCTCACGTCGATCCGTCGCTACTACAGCAACTCGTTCACCGACACGGCCAAGCAAGATGCGATCAACATTTTCCTAGGGCACTTTGTGCCCAAAGAAGGCGAGCCTCCGCTGTGGGAACTCGAGTCGGACTACTATCTTCACAACTTTGAAGTGCGCAACGGGAAGATGGCTGTGGAGAAGGTGCGGCAATACCTCGAGTTTCACGCCGAGAGCAAGAAGAAGGTGTTTGGCGAAGACTACGGAGTCCCGATGCAGTTGGCGTGTTGCGCGCCGCAGCAGGCCACGGAGGATGAAGATGACGACGAGTTTATCGATGTCGAGTTCGAGTACTACCGAGAAGTCATCCTGCGGCGCGACCGCGATAAGCGTGACGAGTACATCCGCGAATGTCGACGAGTCATGGAGGAATGGTGGAAGGAACCCATCGAGTCCTTTGATCGACAAAAGTGCGTTCCGCCCGCAAATGGTGTCGTCAGCAACGGGAAGACGCAGATGCCAGACGCAACTGAAGCCGAGCGCAGTAGATGCTGTGCTGTCAACTCTCCGTTGACTTCTGGCGCCCCAAGTGGACTTAAAGGGCTGGGACCGCTTTACTCGGACGAGTTTCTGCACATGTATCATCCTGACGAGATCACCACGTTCGAAAAGGTTCTCGGGTACAAGTTCATGAACCCGATTGAGCTCTCAGACGAATCGGAGGGTGCCGCCAAGCGGAGGACGGACAGTGCTGTCGTCGCGCATTTGACGTCCGCGCCATCGTCGTCGTCGATTGCAACGTTGGCTCCTGTTGACGAGGAGAACCTCTCTGAGCTGGATCCCCCGTCGACGCGCCGCCCCGTTGCGAAAGTTCCGACGCGTTCATATCGAAGCATGAGCGCGCCTGACTTTTGCGAGGAGTTAGAGCGAGCAGATTCAGTGCGCAAGGGACGTGACAGCTCCCACGAGTTCAAGGTGAGCGAGTCCGAAGAGTTCCTGAGCATCAGCGGGGTCGACTCCAGACATATCAATCGATCCGCGCTGGCGGCAAACAACGCGAACGGGCGGCTCCGTGGAGGAGCAGCACTGAAGACCGGTGGGCACCGCAAGGACGACCCGATCAGCATCGAACGATATGTCCAGAACAAAAGGTACCGTGTACATAATCTTCCACTGGCATGCGTACTCATGCGGACTTCTAACCATCAGTCTTGAACGCTTTGCTACCTTCAGCCACAAGAAATTCATCGGCGATTGCGTTCCTGCTCCACCAGACTCGATTTATGATCGGTACGAGCTTGACTATTATTGGTTTAGCTGCGCAAAATCTTGCTTATACGAAACACGTCACGTGCGATTGTTGGTCGCGATAGGTACGTCACCATGAAGGAGTCACCACAACTTTGGGAGAACGACAACGAGAGCGCCAAGATGTACTTTGAAGCGTATCTGCGCGAGAACAACATCAGCCCTGACGACGCGCGAGGACTCCGGGAAGCGCAAAGCCGCGGCGGAGCAACGTTCAAAATCCAAACGGGGCCGTACACTGGTCTTGACCAAAATATCAAGGCTCGTGTGTTGGTTGCCAAGAAGCTGAAGACCGACCCGGAAGACCGCAAGTACGTGAGAGCGCTCGTATTTTGATCGACATCGCGCCCAAGATGCATGTTGACCCTTGTGTGTATCGGATCTACCGTTTGTAGGATCTTCGAGGACTCGCTGGACTACAACAAGCTAGTCCAGACGACAGCCAAGTCGTTCCCGGCGGAGAGTCTGGAGCTGTACAAGTCGTTTTTCGACGATGATTTGCCCGAAGTGAAGCTCTACGGAGAGAAGAAGGAGGCGAACAAGTCGCGGTTCTCCACTCCCGAAGCGGAGCCGAGCTCTTTAACTTCGGCTCAAATTGTTGACGTTCTCAAGACGCTGACGCTGCAGCCGACCAGCCGAAAGAGTGGGGAACGCTTGCGCGACAGCGAGCTGGTTCCTGTCGGCCCCCTCTTCAAGATGGACGGCGGGAAGGACCGCGACTACATCCTCTTCAACGCAGCGGCCGCCGACCAGGCCTTCGGCGAGGTGCTCCGCAACGAGACGGCGCTATCGTTCTACTCCAAGTAGCTGGCTGCAGTCAAGATTTACCCCGCTGCCGTCCAATCTATTAGCGTAATGATCAGGTGTGTTCTTTTCATCAGCGGGCATGCATTGATAGTCTCACTGCATCGAACGAAGTGCTCAGCGACTGGAAACGCAGGACTGACAGCGCCACGCCGACAAGCCCATCGTGTCTAGCGTGTTGGAAAGTCCAGCTTGCGGTCGTCACGAACCCACCGGATCGAGAGACCCGCCGCCGCTCTAAATGGTACTCGCGCGTCTCGTGCTGCCTTCGATTTCGAACGTTCTACTGTACCGACTGATCTCAAGTCTATTTTTTTCCATGGTGCTTTTCCATTGGAGCGCCACGCGACCATGGACATCTCTGTGCCCGCCACTGACTCTATGATTTGCATTCTCGCCCATTCCCCGAAACAACGTCGCCGAAGTGACAGAGTGAATGCTCAGCAGCAACGCTTGTTACGAGGTCTCTATGATCGTTCGACATGTTGTAGATAAGCGAAGGGAAGACCGTGGCACCCATGACGACTGTTCTGGTCGAAGGTGCGTTGGTAGTGTGGGAATGGAAATTCCGCCACTCACCTTGCTCACCTGTGATGTGGAACACCATCCCAATAGGACGTTGCCGCGTTCGATTCAAGTCGCTGCCAGAATGGAGGGCGGCGCCTTTGTCTATTTGAACCCACAGCAGAAGGCGCACGCGGCGTTCCAGCACTTCGTTTCTCCGTCTCTCTCTATTCGGATGTGTCGGTGGAAAATCTACGAGCGGAAAATCGATGAACATCGACGGAAGAACCCACGAGCGTGTTCTTGCGAGCGCTCGCGTGCGAACGACCGACAGGTCGGAAGTGACGGTAATGCGCCGCCTTCGTGGTGAGTGTTAAGCGTACTACTCGGCGGTTTGTCGCTCGGTGTGCCATTCGTCAGGGGATCACGACACCAGAGCCCCTATCCACCGCGAGCGATCGTCATCGACCGCCTCAGTCTCACATTTGCGAGAGGCAGCTCTTGTAGGGAGGGAGGACGCCCGCAGCGATGGCCAGTCTGGTCGCTAGGACGGCTTCGTCAGCCCTTCGCGGCTCTATCAGCGCCGGAGCCTTCAGCATGGTGGTCTCCCCGACGACGAACCTGTCAACAACGGCGTCCGCGACAGGGAGTGCCACCATCGACGTTGGGCTCATCGAATACTCGAACCGAGAGGTCAAGAGGCTTACGCTGGTGCTGATCGCCAGCTACGCGCTCATGAGCGTTCTCTCCGGCGGACTGATCGCATACCTGCGTTACAACCGGCACGTTGCGCGCAAGGGCGACTCGGGAGCGGCTCGGAAGGTGCTACTGCCGTCGTTCGAGCCGCTACTGTGGCTGCTGCTGGTCGCCACGGGCTGCTTTGCCATCTTCCTGCTCGGCTCGCAGCTCGCAGACTACCACATCGCGGACATTTATTCAGTGCACACGGAGAGTGTGAACGCCGGGCGCGCGTTCGTCGTCATGTTCGTCGCCGTGTTCATGCTCCAAAAGAGCGTGTCGCTACCGGCGCTTGTGCGTTCGGCCGCGCTCTGCCTCGTTCTCTCGTGCTACTCGATCCCGATCGTGCACGTGACGGCGTCGGCACCGGATGAGACGCACTTGAAGCGCAGCTATTGGGCGATCACGATCGCGCACGGCGCGCTTGTGCTGCTGTACGCGTTCATCGCTGTTCGCCCGCCGGGCCGAGCGAGCAAGCGGACACTGCGGGAATACTGCGTGTTCGGAGCCGTGTACCACGTGCTTGACTTCGCCTACCTCACAGCCTTCTACCACTGGCGCATTCGCCTTGGCTTCATGCTGGCGTACACGCACGTTGTATGGGGGTCATTGTGCCCGTTAGTCGTCTGGCGGGTACTCCTCGCTGACACGGAGCATTGGCGCGGGATGGGGCAACGCGCGTGCGCGCTGCAGTCGCTGTTCTGCCGCGCAAATATGCACGAGCACGTCTCGGCGCAGGGACTACACGTGCTTATTGAACTGCATAGGCGGTTCATCATCGACTTTGCGTACCTGGAGTTCCACGAACGGATCGGCGCCGGATCCACGGCTACGGTGTACCGAGGCGTGCTTCGTTCGCGCGATCAGGTAGCGATCAAGGTGTACACGCCTGCCAGCGTGACTGAAGACACCGTCGCGGCGTTTTCGCATGAAGCCGCGCTCTGTGGCGCACTGAACCACCCGAACATCGTCACGTTCTTTGGCATGTGCGTCTCCCCGCCAACGATCTGCCTCGTATCGGAGCTCTGTATCGGGAACCTGGACGTGGTCACTCGCGCTGCGGCAGCGGCAGCTAGAGAACCGGAAGTGAAAGCGCGGCGGCAGCAACTACTCATCGACCTTGGTTACATGATTGACGCAGCGCGCGCTGTCGCGTACCTGCACAGCTTCTCGCCGGCGTTTGTGCACCGCGACATCAAGCCGGGCAACTTTCTAGTTGATGCCAAGGGCAGTGTCAAGTTGACGGACTTTGGCGACTCGCGAAGTCTCCCCAAGGCCAATATCGCGTGGGAGGTGAAGGTCAACGGGAACAATTTCTCGCCACATCGCATCAGTAAATCCAAGAGCGCCAAAGCGCGCGGAGACATCGTGTCATCGCCACCGTGCACTAGCGGGAGTCAGACAACGTCTTCCACGGTGACGACAACGACACTTGTGATGCCAGAGTCCAACCACGACAGTGAAGATGACCAAGAGATTCACGCCAGCGTATCGTTCATCACTCATGAGCCGTCACCGTTGCCATCAACACCGCCTGCCATCCCAACGCGAAGTAGCACTGCACAACGCGGTATGACTCCTGCAATGACGGTTACAGGTACTGTCGACTACATGGCGCCCGAGATCATCAACGGGAAGGCGGGCGTTGCATCTTACGGAGAAGCGGCCGACGTGTACGCACTCGCAATCAGCATGTGGGACGTGCTATACCCTGGTGTCGAGAAGTATCCGATCACCAACAACAACTACCTGCGTATTTTTGACACCGTAGTCTCCGGTACGCGGCCCACGCTCGACGACCCCAACCTACATCCGCGTCTGCGCTTGCTGCTCGAGTCCTCGTGGGACGACGACCCTAGCCGTCGACCGTCGGCGCCCATGGTTGTGCGCACACTTGAACAAGTGCAAGAGGAAGTGAGCGTGGCGTTTGCGCTCGAGATGCGGGACGAGATGGAGCGGGACGATGCCGTCTCACGCAGCGAATCGACGCTCGTCAAGAACTTTCCCGGCGCATTGGCGGTCCAAAAAATGCAAGGAATGGGAGCCACTGGATCGGCAGGCGAGAGCGTGCGACTGGGCAATATGCTTATGAACGCCGGGTTCCTGCACCATTTGAAGCACGCGCGGCCATTCGACGACAGCGAGGACACATTCTTCTTCGACGTGGAGTTATTTGGCCTTGAAAGCGAGTGTGACCCGGTCATTGCGATCCTCGAACACCTGGGATCAGGCACCGAACTACATCACTCCGCGTCAACGGATAACCAAGGGGTGGAAGGAGCAAGTGGACGTAATGACAGCCGGCTGAACCTGGAAGACCTGTCAACACTGCGCGGGTCACCACAGGGTGAAGTCCCGTTGTTGTCGCCTCATCAGCGGCATCATCACAACCGACGAGTTCCGTTTATCGCGAGGAAGAGATCGCGCAACGAAGACATTAGCAGCAACGACAGCGCCGCCTTGAGCAGCCTCGTGGACTTTGCCAATACTGACAGCAATAGCAGCATCAGCTCCACTAGCACCAGTAGTCACGGCAGCGGCTACAGATGCGCATGCCGACAGCTTGGACAGCTCCACAAAGGCCGCAAGGGCAGGCGACATGGCCGGAAGCATGGGCGTCACCGTCTCCGACACAAGTACAAGCCGATTCCAGAGGAAAGCGCCACGAGCACTGCAGCGTTGACTACCAACCTGTTGTCTGAGGGCAGCGGTGCCCACGATCCGGACGTCGACGATGCCGACAACGACGGTGAACGTTGCCCTCTAGACGACTACGTAGCCTACGGATCTCCAGTAGCAGCGACTCGATCGCTCTCGCCTCCAACAGCTTAAGTCACTCGGGACATCAAGTTTTGCTTCGATCCTCCATCGCGTTATTTGCATTATAACGACTTTGACCATGTTCACCGCGTGCTACGGAGCTCATTACTGCGAATCCTTGGATTCTTCCGCACTGCCCCGACGTCGGACGTCCTCGACGTCCTCGTCGTAGAAGAAGTCGGTGCCAAGCAGCTCGTTGGGCAGATACGTTTGGTTGCGCAGCTCCTGAGCTGTGTAGTGCGGGTTGTAGAGATATCCTTGCGCGTACCCGACGTCCTTCATGAGCTGCGTCGGCGCGTTGCGTAGATGAAGCGGCACATCTGGCTGCGGGCCGCGGTCCCAGTCGCGGATCGACTGCTTCGCCCGTTTGTAGGCGCCATACACCTCGATGGACTTGGGTGCACGTGCCAGCATTGCAGCACACTGGGCGAGGACCACGTCGCACTCTGGCATGCCGAGGAAGTGCGCAGCCTGGTATGCCGAGACCGCAATCGGGAGCATCTCGGGGGCCGCGAGCCCAATGTCCTCGCTGGCCATGCGGATCAAGCGTCGGCCAATGTATAATGGGTTCTCGCCGCCGTCCAGCATGCGAGCGAGCCAGTAGAGCGCGGCATTAGGGTCGCTCCCGCGCACGGATTTGTGCAGCGCGCTGATGAGGTCGTAGTGGAAATCAGCCTTGCGGTCGTAGAGCAGCGTCTGGCGGTGAGCGAAGCAGTGACGTACGTGCGCCTCGGTCAGACGCAGCACGTTTGCTGCAGTTGGCTCTCCGCCCGCGTTCACATCGCGCGGCTCAACATCTTCAGGATTTTTGCGAGCGTCTTCCTTGGCTACGGCTGCACCTGCGTTGGTAATAGGTGCCGTCTGCAACGCGATCTCAAGGCAGTTCAGCGCCACTCGCGCGTCACCACCGCACTGGTTTGCGATGTAGGCAATGGCGTCGTCATCCGCTTGGATCGACACGTTATTTTGCGCTGCATTGCGTTCATCCTGTTGGCTCGTGTCAGCGCCAGGTAAGCCACCAAATAGCAGGGACTGGAGACCGCCCGCGGCGTGATCGGCTAGGGCACGCCGCAAAATCTTGTCGATGGACTCGGTCGAGTGCTTCTGCAGCGTGTACACGCGACAGCGGCTCAGCAGCGCGTTGTTGAGCTCGAAGGACGGGTTCTCGGTCGTGGCACCAATTAGCGTGACAGTGCCGTCCTCCACCGCCGGCAGCAAAATGTCCTGCATCACACATTAACACACCATGTTAGCGCGGCCGCATGAATGGCATGATTCGATTCGATGAGCATGAATATGCGGCTGCGCAGATTACCTGTTGGTTCTTGTTAAACCGGTGGATCTCATCCACGAACAGGATCGTACGCCGTCGCAGCAGTTTGCGCTCCCCGCGCGCACGCTCGAGCGCATCTCGCATGTCTGCTGACGCGGATGTCGCCCCTGAGAGCGCAATGAACTTGCACTTGGTGCGCCTAGCGACAACGTGCGCAAGCGTCGTCTTGCCGCAACCCGGTGGTCTACACAATGTGTCGTGCGGTCAACAACACTATCAGTCTCCTCTACAGAAGCATGAGCATCGCAACTTCCCGACGTAAGACTGCTTCTTACCCCCAGAGGATCATGTTGGGCACCCGGTCAGCCTCAATGAGCGCGGCGAGTGCCTTCCCAGGCCCCACGACTTCGTCCTGACCAACTAGATCAGCGAGAGAAGTGGGTCGCATGCGCTCGGCGAGCGGCACGGACGACAGCTCCTCCAGTCGCTTGCGTTTCTTCGACGCGGACCCTGGCGCTGCAAGCTTGTCATCGTCCTGACTACGACTGTCGCCACCGTTCAGAGAACCAGCGGCTGACGCAGCCCCTCGAGCTGAAATACCAGGAGAGAAAGGAGTCGTTGAAGCCTCGGATGGGGCAGATGCTGGCCGGTTGCTGGCTGGCGATCGCTTCTTGGACGTGGAGAAACCGGCAAATGGAGAGGAAGCAGCCAACGAAGTCGAGGACGAGTCGCGCGTGCTCTTCGTCAGGCAAAACTCCACGTGCATCGCCAGGTTCTCCGGGCGGAAGTGCCGCGAGCAGATCGGACACGCGCTCGACGCCATCGCCCCACAAACGGTCGAGCTCTTGAACGAAAAAAATGCCGCGCGAACCATTCCCGCCAAAAATGCATCTGACTCCTTAACTATTTGTTCCAATAGAAACCGTTATCAGGTCATTTCAACGAATCAAAACTTACCAAGCGTCTGATACCTACACGACCTGATCCATTTCATCATCCTCGTCGGTGATGGCGAACAGCTCGTGCTCCGGGTCGAGCAGGCGGCGGCTAAGCAAGCTCGGGTCGTCCAGCGCGTCCACATGAAGCCGCTTCGGCTCAAGCGACGCGCGTCTTCGTAACGGCTGACGGCGTTGGAGGTGGCGGGCGCGCGTACGCCACTGTGGGCGGCGTCGAGGCGCGTGCGTCGCCCATCCGTCGGTCTCCTTTGGTTCGTGCCGTTGCCCAAGCTGGCGGCAGTGGCACGACGGATCGCTGCTCTCAGAGCTGTTGGTGTGTGAACCGGACCGCAAGCTGCCCGAGAAGCTTCGTACCAGCGTGGAGACCAAACCGCCCGCCGGTCGTGAACGAGAACGATGGCCGCTTGACAACAGCCAGCTTGACAGCGCACTGGACCCATTGGCACTGCTGGCGTCGTGGCCGTCTTCTCTCGTGTCAATTTCATCGCCCCATATCTCGTCATCATGCTGGACGGTCGAGCACTCCTCCAAGATCGCGACGGGCTGGCAGAACTGAATGTTGTCGCTGTCAAAGAAGTAGGCGGCCGTCTCATCATCGACCGTGAAACTGCTTGAGTGCGACGCGTGGTGGAGGAATCCTGCGTCCATTAGTGCGTTGCCCAGCCGAATACCTTCGCCACTCTGTGCGTCGATCCCGAACATATCCTCCATGCGTTCGACGGCGAACTGCCCAGTGAAGCACTTGCCGCGCGCAGCGATTCGCGCTCGTGAATGCGCGGTTAAAGTTTCGCCAGTTTCGGCTCCCGCCGCACTGCTGCTAGAGCTACTGCTGCATTGAAGAATGCTTTCTTCTGCGCCGCCGATGGCTCCAACAGCTCGGTCAAAGTCGTCGCTCAGCTCCATCGCCAACGCCGACAACGTCTCCTCCTGGATGCTTTCAAGCGCTGAGACCATCTGCTGCGCCGATGGACGACAATTCGGGTCGGCATGCCATCCCCACGTGATCAACTCACGCAGCTTGGGGTGCACGTCCGCGTCAAACTCGGGTCGGCTGCCGGCAAGGACACCGTCAAGTACGAGGAAGTGGTTGGCGTTGTCTCGGACCTCTGGGTACTTGTTTCGCTGTGGGTAGAGTATGTCCCACAACGTGATGGCGAGCGAGAAGACGTCGGCAGCTTGTCCGTATGCTGCGAGGCCGGAGCGGCCGCGGATCATCTCTGGTGGCATGTAGTGGACGGTACCAGTGACCGTCATCATGGCGCACGCGGTGGGGCTAGCCATGACTTCGGGCACTGTACCGGCTTTGACACCGAAAGTTCCAGGCGCTGGTAAGAAGGAAGCTGGAAACGCGTTCGTAGGCATCGTCGACGTTGAAGACGATATCAACGTCCGAGGGAGACGTCGTGAATCGCCAAAGTCGGTCAGCTTGGCCGTATTGTCGTCGTCGACCAAAAAATTCGATGGCTTGATGTCTCGGTGCAGGAACGGCGGCGAGAAGCTGTGCAGGTATGCGATGGCGCGAGCAGCGTCCAGCATGTAGCCGACTAGAATGGCTGTCGCGTGTCGATGCCCAAGCCGCCAAGACACGTGTTGTTGGTGGCGAGCCATGACCTCGTCGAGGTTGCCCTGGCACCACTCAGCGACCAGGCAAACTCTTGGTGGGAACACACAAATGCCGACGAACCTGACGACGTTTGGGTGGCGCAGCGACGCGCATAGCGCAGCTTCATGCGAGAACTCGGCGACGGTGTGCTCAGTGAACTTGCGAGGCGTGTACATCTTGACAGCAACCGGCGTGGTGGCTCGCAAGATGCCAAAGAAGACGACGGAGCTGGAACCGACACCAATCTGCTTTCCCAAGTTGAGATGCGCAAAGTCGATTACGTACTTGCGATGCATCTCGATTAGCAGATGAATGCCGTTTGATGAGACCTGGTCGTCAATTGGCTGAACGCGAACAGTAGGGGCGTATGAGGCGCTCTGGCTGATGTCGCCGCCGGTGCACACGCGCTGGCCAACACCGCGCCAGTACTCGGTATCGGTGCGCAGGAGTCGCCACACAAGCAGCGGGCACAAGGAGCTCCAGAAGAGCATCGCGCATGCCAGAATCGCCGTCGCCACGGGAAGAGCGCCGCTGGTGCTCAGGGCGCTGACCGCGAAGGAAAGCGCGTGGTACACGAACACGAACGCGCAGTACTGCCGGATGGATCGCTTGCTGGCGCGTGTGGGTGGTCGAGCAAACACGTACACGTACAGCGACAGCAACAAGGCGCGCGCCACGGCTTGAACCCAGAACAGCATCGTTCGGTTGAGAGGCCGTTGGAAGTGCACAATTAGCCACACGACTGGGATCGTGTACACCGCCAGGAGCAGCGAGAGCGCCGTGGAACGAATAACCGCGGGCAGTGAGACGCTCTTTTGCAGCAGGAAGAGCACTACCAGAGCGAAGACGAACTGTCGACCAGCGTACAGGAACTCGGCGTCTGGCTTGGGGAACGCGGTCATGTACAGTCCGACGCGCAGAGCCGTCGCGAAGAAAAGCGTGTAACACCCCGTGAAGAAGGCGAGGATCCACAGCAGTGGCTCGTACGCTGGGAGGATGAGCTGCGCCGCAGCACGCTCGTTGCCGCGCATTGCTCCGCGACGCTTACACCTGAGGTACGCAACCAGCGCAAGGCACAGAGTGCACATGGCTGCATAGCCCACAAGCGCCAGCACCTGGCTCCAGAAGACGCGCTGGCGTGCGATGGAGACGGATCTCGGTTCTGCTGACGCGGCATCGGCAGACATGTTCGGCGCGGTCGCCACCAGCTTCCGTTGGGCGCACACCTTGCAGTGAGGCTTGGATTGCAGTGCTTGCAGTGCGACTTGGCTCAGAGATCGCTGTCGGTCGGGATCTGATGTCGTGCGCCAGGAGTTTGCTGATGGTAATGCTATTCTGTGGTGGCGCGACCACTCCTCCGCATCAGTCGGAATTCTATTCGCGACACTTCGCGGGCGTCGTTAGGCGGCTCCGTCTCTCCTGCTCGGCGTTTTCTTCTACTACCAGGTTATTCTCTCCTAACGCCATTTGGCGTCGTTCAAGTGAGGAACGCGGGTAGCTCGCT
>JAADXW010000303.1:0-26148 GCA_023337975.1 Phytopythium ostracodes
GCACTGGACGAGTTAGCATCGCCGCGGTTCGAGTTGGTTGAGGATGACAGCGATGTCGAGTCGGATCCGGCGAGCATTCTCCTGGATGAAGAAGAAAACGGACCGATTGTCACTGATGAAGTGGGCCCAGACACGGCAGGCGAGGAAAATGCCGCAGTTTCGCATGTTGAGGGTGCTGAGCTGGAGCTGGACGCCGGTGGTAACTATGATGCCAAGCGATGTGACGTCGCATCGCTATCCTCAAGTGATGCCGATGATGCCGAGCCTGAAGCAGATGAAGCAGCCGGCAGCGGTGATGAAGGCGGTGCTCATGCGTTGGCCCCGCCTGACCAGGACGACGAAGCAGTCGCAACTCACGAGCATCGAGTTATTGGTGACAGCAACGTGCTTATCAATGCTTGTGCTCCCGAAGTCGCGGTACCGCAGCTCATCGCGCATGAAAGCGACGAGAATGTTGGTGAAGGCGTGGAGGAATCGAGTCGCGGAGACTTCACAACGGTGCAACTTTCGTCGCCACGGTATGTGGATGTGGCAGTACAAGTACACTTTGGCGAGGTTGCACTCAACCTAACCGAGGCCTGCGAGCACAGCGCTGTGAGCCAAAGTGTCGAAGGGAATGAAAACATTGAGGCTGCGGCTGCAACGCCGTGTGCAAGCGTTCTCCCACAACTCGATGCGGAAGAGCGGAGTCAAGAAGCCGCGCAGCCGCCGTCATACGCAGTTGACTCCGCACCTCAAGAAACTGTTGCGTCCATTACAGCTGCAGAATCTGTTGTCAGCGATGCTATCAGCCAGGATTGTGGTGCTACTGGTGGTGTAAAAGCGTCATCACCAGTCCAAGGCGATGCTAGCTGCGAGAACGACGCGGTCGCCCCTGATTCAGTCGATGCTACTGCGTCTCCGGCAGCACTTCCACCTTTGCAGCCACCGCTTGGCTGCCCGAACGACAAGTTGGACTTGATCGTTGATTTGCTGAACGAGATCCTCGCTGTGTGCGTGCGCAACGCACCGTTAGGATCAAAGCCCGGAACACAGTCATCCCAAGCGATCCTAGTCGATTCTAACTCGTCGCAGCGAGTGCCGTCGACCTGCAGCACAGCTATGTGCGACGCACAGACACAGGTGGAGGACGACCTTTGCGCTGATACCGCTAGCCACAGTGCGTCTTCTGCTCTCCACGAGGGCGACGTGAAGCAGCAGCAAACCGAGGTGGAGACAGTTGCACCACCTTCTAAGGTTGAGCAGGAACAGGCGCGCGAGAATACGGCGATTTCCGTGTCGGACTCGTACTCGTCGACTTCAAGCAGCGAAGAAGCCTTCCGTGCCGCCCGCATCAACCGTTTGCTGCAGCCGGTGCTGGACTCGACGCAAGTCCATGCAGGTCCAGCAACAAACGCAACTGTAGATACCTCGACTTTTGTGTCGTCCCCTCCGTCACGAGCACTATCTCGTCCTCCCTTACCGCTCAAGGCGGACCGAAGCAGCAGCACGTTGGAGACCGTGGGCCGCCTCGCGCGCGAGTTGTCGTCTCTTTATGACCGCAAACCCATCGCGTCTTTCTCCACGACTCCAACGGCGCAACAACCATCGCCGTCACTTGTGGGAACGCCACACCTGCGCTTCCCACCCGAGAAACGCGTGTCGCTTCCGTTCCCGCACGACTCAGAGACCGAGCGCATCGCCCGCATCATGCAGGGCAGCATCACGTACTGGATGAAGGAGAGCGAGGACGGCTCGGGCGAAAGCCACGACGAGAGCGAGGACAGCGACAGCGACTACCTCTTCTGATGAGAGCTGTCGATACTTGTAGACTCTGTGTCATTGTCAAGCACGAACGGCTTGTAAAGATTTGATTGATCCTTTTTTGTCTTGCTCTCGTGACTCTGTGTCTGTTTACTGTCTTTGCCCGTCTCTCGCCGCCTTAGGTGGACTTGATGGACGACATGCCGCCGGCCATGGCGATGAGGTCGTTCGTCTTCTTGCGGTACTTCTCGAACTTAGCCTCGTCCTTGGGCACGCCCACGTCGCCGTTCTTGAACATGACGGCCAGGTTGTGGCACGCCGGCGCGAAGTTCTCGTCGCACGCCAGCGTCAAGTACTTCTTGGCCGCCACGGCGTCGCGCTTGATGGGGCTGCTCGCCGACGTGGATAGGTACATGGACGCCACACGGTTGCAGCTGTTGGCGTCCTCGCGCTCGCACGCCTCCTTGAACGCCTCCAGCCCCTTGAGCGCGTCCTGCCACCGGGTACCAATCCTGTCAGCTTCACCATACTCCGTATATGATAGCCAGGGTCGAAAACGGCCAACCTTGGGACGGCCGAGGCCGTTGCAGTACATGGATCCGAGGTGGTGGCAGCCCTGCGCGTGGCCGCCCTCGCACGCCTTCTCTGTTGTCGTGGGGCAAGTACGAGCGGACATAGTTCAGCGTTGGCATGCTTATTCGACATGGACGTTGCAAGAATATATATCAGGCCGTACCAAAGAGGTCGATCGCTTCCTTGTCGTTCTGCTCGACGCCCTTGCCAGCGACTGCGGTCCCCGATCAGACGACGTGAGCACTCAGAGATCGACAACAACAGCATCTATGCCTCCGACAACAACTGATACGCACACAGGAGTCGTCCGAGATTGAAGCACGAGGCCGGGTACCCGTTCTTCTCGCAGTTGAGGCGGTACATGGCGGCTGCAGGCACACACGATAGCGTTGGTAAGCGCTCTCACAGCTCAGCTGCAACCGTCGCTGGGCAACGCACCCGCGTCCTTGTAGTTCTTGTCCACGACGGCGAGCCACTCGCCCCAGCTGTGGCACGCGCTCGCATCTCCTGGGCGGAATCCACAAGCGCGAGCGTCAACCGATCGTTCGTATCGCCGAACGGCAGCATTGTCGCAGGAGCAGTAGCAGCACACTGACCGTCGCCGTCGTTGCAGTTGGAGCGGAACTCGTAGTGGCGCTCCTCCAGCTGTTCATTCACGCGCCGCACCTCGCGGGAGTCCGGGTCGCTGCCACGCACCATGTCGCTCGGCGGATCGCTATCAGCAAGAGAAAAAGAAGGCGGTCGGCAACGGCTGGAAGTAGCGAGCAAAGCAATTGCGCTTTGCCGATCCTTCCAGTCGAAATGCGCTTGTCGCCGCACATGCTTGTCTTTGGTACGTGTACCATGATGATGGTACACCTGACATGTACCCAAAATAGTGACAAATAGAGAGCCCAAATTTATACCGGTGCGCGCACTGAATTGTTGCAGATCACGGTGGAAAAAATGGAAGTTCTTCTAGATCCGGTTTCCAAAATGCGCGAATGACCGTATCGCAGCGGATTTGAGCGCTTCGACAGGAATCCGGAGCCCTCGTGAACTCTCTCTTGCTGCAGATCCGCCAGGTCCACACTGCTACTGCAGTACAGTGCGCCGGTTGGCATGGCCGCTGTTCTAGAAACACGGAGACCGGTGGCAGCAGATTACTTTGCATACTCTTCCGTGTTCAGATCAGTGCATCTTTGATGGATCCTGTATATCCTCAATTTGGGACAAATACATGCACAGCACATGGAGCTGCGTGTCAAAGTTGCAGAAGTCTGAGCGTCTTGATGTCTGTCCTATTCGTTCATTTACAATATTGTAGACTAGCACGTGGTGTCGGCGCTTGACACGCCATGTCGGGCTTTTCGGTCGCGCGAGATTGCAAGTCTGCTCCAGTTGCATCTTCAATGCCTTTGTGCCACTATTTGCTTTGCCAGATTCTACGGTCGAGCCACGGATGCACCACGAATTGAGGCAAGTCAGTTGATCGCATTAGCATCGCCGCGGATTTTACAGCGCAAAATACGTCGAGCAGCCACACGACATGGGTAAATCGGGGGCGTGCGAATGGAATCCACGCTAATGGCGTCGCCAGTGACGTCGGTGGTACGCGAATCTCAGGATGGGAAAGCGGCGCTGGCCATACAGTACATGGAGTTCCGCGTTTTTACGGTATTGCCAACTCACATGCGTTTGACCGTAGTGTACTGTAGCATGCTGAGTGGCCGATAGTGTTCACTAGACCTTATGAGAAGTTAGCGGTCCTTACTCGAGAAACCGCTCCGCACGTTAGAAAATATAAGTCGCCCAGTATTGATGCGTGTAACTTCTCGGCGATTGGCCAAGTACGAATCTCTGCTGTCATTATGATTACTGCGTCTCTTATACCGATGTCCGCCATTCAGAAGGTCGTCGATCATTTCGAAACACTGGTTCTCTAGTCAACCTTGGCCCTCGTTTCCGAATTAAGATGGTTAGCTTAATTCTCCCTGAACCCCATACAAAATTGAAGTCACGGTGCGCGCTCACTGAATAAACCACCAAGTCATCCTTTGCCGCTCCAAGTGACTCGCTCGAGTTGCGCGTAGTGAGTGCTCGACAGCTCATCGGCGACCATCATTAGCAATGGCAACCTGCTTTTGAAAACGACCCGTTCGTAATGTTTGCTGTTGTATACAAACGTGCAGTAAATCGCTGAGACGACCCAAGAGACACTCACCTTGTGGCGAATCTGGGACACGGATTTACCCTCTTGCACACTACGAATTACTTCTGGATCTAGTCATCTAGGATGCTAAAACGTCGGTAGGGGTAGGTTGAAGACTGTTCAATTGGATGTATGAATCATCTGATTCCGACTGCCACCTGCCGCTTTGTGAGTGGTCAGGCCGGTTTGGGAGCGAGTCACACCCTCCAGAAACAGCCTGTGCGGACCAGCTGACTGGCAAGAAAGTCGGCCAACTCCCCTGCAACCACTGCGTTTTAGTATGCGCCCTCTCTGCCACTTGCTTTCAGTGGGAGCTGAAAATGGCATTTTTCCAGCTCACTTTTACTTTCGATTTCGCATTTGCTCTTCTTCGATAAAATTAACCCGGGAAAGGTTAGCTGGAGGCGACTCATTTGCGTTCAGAACACCCAAACCGGCCGGCACGGAACACCGCTCGCCCGTTCTTCCTTCCGTCCGCCTTCTCCCCTCTCGCTTTATATTTTGGCTAGAATTCGAGCCCTCCAGATCCAGAAAGAGGACGCCCAAGGGAAACCGCGGATAAGACAGCGCGCAAATAAGGAGATAGGCAAAGGCAAGCGCGCGCCCAGGCCGCTCGGCGCCTATTTTTCATTTGGTTTCAGTATCCGAAACCGCGAAGAAGAGGGGGAAAGCGTATCGTGAGCGTTCCCCTCCATCAAGAAAGGCGATCGAGTCGATCGCCCTCGCTCCAGGCGCGCGCAGTGGCCTCTGTGGCGCCGACCGCGACCCGTGCGTGTGCTAGTTGCGTGTCTCCGTGTGCGCGTCAGCCTCTCCGTGTGCGTGTGAGGGCCTCCGCAGCCCCTCAATGAACAGCGTCGCGTCTCCGCTGCGGATGAACATGACGACCGCCCCGATCCACCACCAGCCGCGCCACCCATCCTCTGCCTCGGCGGCCGCGTCGGGCGTCCACCACGCCCGCTCCGCCGCGCGCGCGTACCCGACTGGCCCCGTGGCGACGGACTCCCGCGTGCAGTACGCACGGGCGCAGCCGTACGGGGACGACGTGCTGGCCAAGGCGCACGCCATCGCGCTCGCGCAGGCGCAGATCCAGGCACAGGTCCAGGGATACGCCTCGCAGCGCCCGACAAGCGCCAGGAACCCCAACTACCGCCCGCGCTTTCGCTCGTCCTCGGGGTCGAACGTCATCCCTACCTCCGCGTTGTCGAATCAACAGGTTGAGCAGGCCGTAGCGCGGTCGGCGCGGCGCGGCGATTGCCGTATCCGCGCCGAATCGGCGGAGCAGACGCTGCACCAGTTCCACGTAAGCAGCGCGACGGCCGACCGGCGCACCGGAGGACAGCCGCAACCGCAACGCATCACGTCCAATTGCCGCACGTCCACCGCCAGTGCAGTGAACTACGCAAAGAGCAAGAACGCTTCGTCGTCGTCCAGGAAGCCTGCCACGTCGGCCGCTGCGTCGTCTTCGTCGTCGTCCACGAGATCGACAGCTGCCGCTTCGACTTCGCGACCGGCTGCCACAACGCAGAGATCGTCGGCGTCGTCATCGTCGTCGTCGTCGTCGTCGTCCGCTTCTACCAAGCAGCAGTCGCATCAGCGAGTGGAATGGCGCGTGGCGATCGACCCGAAGAGCAAGCGCCCGTACTACTACCACCCGATCACGCGTGAGACGACGTGGAAGAAGCCGATCGAGCTTGTTGAGAAGGAGAAGCGCGAAAAGGCGCAGTTCTTTTCGGCCATGGAGCACAACATCCGGCTCAAGCTTCGCGACGGGCGATGGCTGCGTGACAGTGCTGGCAGCCTGGGCGGCATTACCCAAAACCAAGCGATTGATGAAGAACGACAGTCTTCGAGCTCGACGACGAGCACGGCCAGCAGCACGCGCAGCAGTCTCGAGAGCAGCAGCATGAGCAACTCCTCGTCGTCGGCGATGAAGATGATGATCAAGACCGGAACTACGGGATTCATGGCTACGCGGTCGCTTCCGACTACTCCGGACTTTGTTGGTGGCGGACGTCGTGCCCCTGGAACTCCTGGCGATAACCAGCACGACGACGAAATCGAGGAGTTGTCGAGCAAGCGGCCGACGCTCTTCCGTACCTTGTCGTCGTACGAGACTCCCGTGATGACTGAGATGAAGCGCTCCGAAGACGGGGCGCGCTTGGCTGTGCCGTCCCCCATTCAAGAGCGGGTGCGACTCGGCAAGCTTGCGCCGCGCGCGTCGGATCTCGAGTCGTACGCTCGCAGTGCGAACATAGATTCGCGCCGCCCGGTAGCGCCATCAGGATCTCCTCATGCCTCTCCGTCGGGCTCGTCGTCGTTGTCGCCGACAACGCGTGCGCGCTCGCGCCGCCGCGCCAACAGCACGGGCACGATCTACGTTCGCATGGGCACGATGAACGCGCCGGACCAGGACTGCACGATCCAGTGCGTCGCCACGGTTCTTCGCGCGCACATGATGGAAGCCCTTGACGCGCCGATCAACGTCGACCCGCGGTTCAACGTGTTTGTGAACCGCCGTGACCTTCGTCTCGGAGCTATTTCGGACGACGATGACCACGAGGACAACAATGAAGCGCATCGCAGCAGTGAGGAAGACCCTGCCGCGTCGATTCCATCGTTGGTGGAGATCGCGGCGTTCATCAAGCACGTGTTTTCTCGCGCGCAGATGGAGTCGGAGTGCATCATCATGAGCCTCATTTACGTGGAGCGTCTGCTGAAGGCGACGAGCGGATCGCTCCAGCTTCAGGGCAAGAACTGGCGCCGCATTCTGTTCTGCTCGATGGTAATGGCGTCCAAGGTCTGGGACGACCTAAGCATGTGCAACGCCGACTTCTCCAAGATTTGGCCTGAGTTGTCACTCAAGCAGATCAACGAGCTGGAGCTCGCGTATCTGAGCGCCGTCGAGTACAAGGTACGCGTGTCGGCTGTGTCGTACGCCAAGTACTACTTCCACTTGCGCTCCATGTGCGCCTCCATGGGCATGCTCGAGTCATTTGACGAGAGCGCGCCGCTGAACCTGGATGGCGCGCGCAAGATGCAAGTGCTGTCGGAGGAGTACCAGGAGCGTTCGAAGCTGCTGCCGGCACCTCGTCGCCGCAGCGTGACGATTACCACGACCTCGTCTGCTGAGAGTCTTCAGGCCATTGGCGACGGGAAGTCGAGCTCGACGACCAAGGCGTCGCCGGCCGCCAGCCTCGAGCAGCTCGTGCAGATGCAGGTGCGTCCTGCCGGTGGAGTCAGCGCGTTGCCGTCGTCCTCGCTGTCGATGTACCGGCTGTCGTCACTGTCCAAGCAGGCGTGAGTGCAAGGGCGGCTGAGAAGTCTGCTCGTGACGAAGCGTGCGAGATTGGCTCGCTGGAAGAGAGGGTGGCGCCATTTCGCTGCCCGCTTCGCCGCTTGAGCGACAAGCGAGAGAAGAAGAAACAGTATGCAGTGTCTTTCGTGACAGGGAAGATCTAGCAGTAGTTGGTAGTGTGCGTTCGATTGGGTGTTTCCGCGCGGGGACAGCGAGCGAGAGCCAGCTGTCTCTGCGCTTGGTGAGTGTGGCGTGTCGAGTGGTGTGGCTGCAGTAGCTGGGTGTGAGTGCGTCAAGCAGTTCCTTGTATCGGCTTCTGCGTCTTCGCGAAGATCGGAGAATCCGTCAAGGGAATTCCCAGCACAGCAACAAAATGAAGCAAAGTCATCGTGTGTCGTCGTTCAATCTTGTGGCTCCTTCGGTCTCTTTTGACTGGCATGAAGGTCTTCCTAGCAGCAATTGTAAGTGAGAACGCTGGATTGTTGTACAGGATCAAGCGCTCATCTTGGTGATTTTGGCCACGTAGTCGCGCATCCAGAGCAGCGACTGATGATGAGCAGGTGCGAGACCCGCAAGCGCTTCGGCGGTACGCGCTGCGTCTTCCGGATGGGCCATCAGCGAGTGCAGCGCCTGCTTGAACGCGTCTTGCTCGAGCACCGCCATGTCCAGCGTCAACGGAGACGTGCTGTTGATACTAGAGCTCGAGTACGGCGGCGGCGGCGAATCTTCCGTTAGGAGTCTGCTCTTCGCCTTCCCATAGTTGCCAGCCTTCTCAACGAGCTGGTCGTCGTCTTCGTTCTCGTCACTGTCGCTCTCGTTGGTGTCGTCGCCATCGTCGTTGTTGTTGGCCGCCTCGACGACACTGCGGAGTTGCAGCACCATCCGCTCGAACTCGAGGTTCTCAGCCGTCGGTGGCGCAGGCCACGGGTGTACAGCGGAAGTCTCAGCTCCATCAGTTTCTTCGCTCTCCACCTCCTCACAGTTCTCACCCGCGCCTGCCTTTGAAGCTGCATCGGAAGACTGGACGGCCGAGTCGCTCGCTTGGGATGTCGACTTACTGGGCTGCTTCTCATCATGGAGCGACGGCAACGACTCGGACTCAGTCGTCTCGGACAAGTCCGGCAGGTTCTGCACCAAGATGATGGGGTCGTTGAGTACACAAGCCGGCGAGACACGCGCGAGCTCCTTCTTCTTGGCGCGAATGTGCTGGCGGATGCCGTCGCGCGAGCTCACGACTGCCTTCTTCTTCTTGACGTTGATGCTGGCGCCTTTGCTGCTCGGCTGCAGCTTGGAACTTGAGCCAGCCGAGTGCCCTTGCACTTGTATCACCACTGGCTTCGGGTACGCCTTCCCTGCCGCGGACGGCTGCTTTGCGTTGCTAACAGGGACGGCGATCGGAGGCGGCGGCGGGGGAGCAGCAATGTGGTTCATCAGCTCCTGGTGCTGCGCCTGCCACTGTACCATTGACCATTGAGACGCCAGTCAAAGTGAGCTGCAGGGACGTTAATAGCATGTGAAGTTTGGGAATTGCCGTACCTGAGCATTGAACCGGGCGACGCGGCTCGCAATTGCGTTTTGCGGGGGTTTAGCCATGGCCACGGTGGTTGGCGGCGGCTCGGGAAGACCTGCAGCTTCCTTGTTGGCCGGAGTCTTGACTGGAGTGGCGCGTTTCGGCTGTCCCTTGTTCAACGCCACGGCCTTTATCGCTTGTGGTGATACCGAAGCCGGTGCTGCTTGGACTTTCGTACGGGCTGCGTTCGCTGGTGAAGCAGCTTTCTTGGTGCTCAGTGGTGAACGGAAGGGAGACGCCGCCGCTTTGGCGCCGGTCTGAGCCCCGCGCTTCTTGAGCGACCGAGTGTGGCGCAGCACTGCGTTCTTGGCCTTGGCTCGTGCTACCACCGCTGCTGGCGACGGCAGGGCTTTCCTGGCATTGATGTCCTTCCGTGGGCCACTTCCACCTCTTGTGGGGGTTGCCACCGCTCTCTTCACTGAAGTAATTGGCGCTGGAGGCGGAGAGTACGCGACCGCTTTCACTACAGGGGCTGGGTGCGAGTTTGGAGCACCACGAGACGGAGCCGGTGGTGCTGGCGGGAGCGTCACGTTCTTGCGAAAGATGTCGTGGCCGTGCAGCACCGTGTGGTTGAGCTCGTCGGCGATGGCTCGCTCCGACAGGAACCGCTGGATCCTCGCCATGACGATCGGCGTCTTGAGCAGGCTGCTCACGCTCGGGCGGTCGCGCGGGTTCTTCATGAGCATCCCGTCCACGATCGCGCTCAGGCCGGCGCTGTACTGCACTTGGCGACCGGCGAGCACGGCAGCGACGGGCGTGTAGTTGGCGCGGATGATGTTGTCGAAGAGCTGGCGCTGGCTGCGGCCGTCGAAAGGGTGCGCGAAGGTCGCGAGCTCGTACAGCACGCACCCGAGGCTCCAGACGTCCGTCTTGCTGTTGTACCGCTTGCCGAGGCAGATCTCGGGCGAGGTGTAGTACGGCGTGCCCGTGAGCGTCTCGGCGCTCGCGAGCGTGTGGCTCAGCATGGTCGCGACGCCGAAGTCGCCGAGCTTGACCACGTTGGCGCCCGAGAGGAAGATGTTCTCGGGCTTGATGTCTCGGTGGATGATCTTGCGGTCGTGCAGGTGCTTGAGTGCGAGGCACACCTGTACGAACAGGTCCAGCACCTCGTGCTCCTGGAAGAACCGCGGCCTCCTGCCCTGCCTCTGCTGCATGGACTTGCGCAAGTCCCCGCCGTCTGCGAACTCGGTCACGATGCACAGCACTTGCTCTCGTCTCGCGGCGGCGGCTCTGCCTGGTAGGCCACCGACGACGCTCGAGGTGGTAGGAGGAGGAAGCAGGAAGCTCTCCTTGCATGCAATGATGTTGGGGTGGTCGAGAGCGGCCAGCAGCTTGGCCTCGCGCAAGGCGCTCTGCTGGTCGCGCGGGTCCACGCGGACCTCCTTGATTACGTACTTCTTGCCGCTCGGCTCGGTCTTCTTGGCCACGACGAAGGCGCTGCCGAAGCTGCCCTGCCCGATCTTGGCCAGCTTGACGTACTTGTCCATCGTTGCGAGCGAGTAGGAGCAGCTCGCTGCTTGCCGGTTCTTGTGGAAGTCTGCAAGTGAGCGACGGACAGGTTTTGGGTCGGCAGCAACGGCAAAAGGACAAAACGGCCCGCCCTCAAGCTCGAAGCGCTCGCTAAAATTACATGCTACTTCGCCGTCCCAACATGAGAACAGCGACGCTAGAGTAAGGGTTCATGGATCGCCCACATGCAGCGCAGACAACAGCGGCAACAGCAACCCAATCAGCCTTGTCGTCGACTGCTCCGTGCTCGTTCCCTGCTGCTCTGCAGGACCCTACGTGTGACGGGATCCTGTACAAGGGCAAGCATGGCGACAGCACAAGCGGCGGGGTACGGCGGCGATTCCAGCGCAAGCCGCCGCACCTGGACTATGCGAGGGAGTACAAGGCGTCGGGATCGCACGCCAAGACTCGGGCGACCATCGCGGCGCTGGTCGAGAGCCACCAGCGCCAGCAGGTCGCGAAGGAAGAAGCCTACGACCGCAACTGCGCCGCCGAAAAGTTCACGACCACGTTCGTCGAGACGAGGCTGGCAACCTGTGGAGTGCCCACTTTGAACACCAAGAGCGTGCTGATTGAGCGGCAGCGTCGGAAAGCGGACAGGAACGCCGCGGTCGTTCCTGTAGACACTGTTGACCGCTTCCAGGGCTCACATTCGAAGCCGACAGTGGCCCAAAGTCCTCTGCGCAACAGCGTTAAGGAGCAGAAGGCGGCCGCAGCACTCGCCGCACGGACCATCAAGATTGAGGAAGCCATTCGGCGGGCCTACGGGTCGCAGGTGCTGGATTTAAAGGCGCTCGAGCTCATCCACATCCCACCGCAGGTGTTCGGCACCATGCTGATGCAGCTCGCGCGGCTCATTCGTACCGTGAACATCAGCCGCAACGCGCTGCGAGAGATCCCGCGCGAGTTCTGCTTGGCATTTCCGGAAGCGGAGACACTGATGTACAAGGAGAACTCGCTGGACAAGCTGCCCGAGGAGGTTGCTACGCTGGAGTACCTGAAACACCTGAACACCGAGTGCAACCAGCTCATGACGCTCCCTCTTCACCTGCCGAAGACGATGGAGGTGCTCAGCGTGAGCCGCAACCGCCTTCAGCGCGTACCCAACCTCCACGAACTGACTAGACTCGTCGAGATGGACCTGTCGTATAATCTGCTGCAGCTGCTCCCAAATGGACTCATGGAGCTGGTCAAGCTCAAGCACCTGAAACTCGCGGGCAATCGGCTCGTGACACTCGCAACGCTGCCGAGAATAACGTGCTCCTCATCAGACACCATTGATGCTGGCAGTGCTGCTGACAACCGAGTCGATAGTGACCAGACAGATACGCTGAGCGATGAAGATGGAGGCGATCCAGAACAGGAGAAGAAGCAGTGGCGCGTCGAAGTGGACCCAGAGTCAAATGGCGCCGTGTACTTCCACATCCCAACCAAGCAGGTCACTCGGGTGAAGCCCACGTGCTTCCGAGTTTCGATCCCAACGCTCCGCCTTCCGAACTCCCCTGTAGAATTAGGGGCGACACCGAATCCGATGGACAAGCAGCACGTTGCTCAGGTCCTTAAGCGATTTCCAGAGGGCTGGGAGGTCGTCCTGGGCGACGCGACTTCCACGCAGATCCTGTACCGAAACCACTGCACTGATGAGACATTTGCCGCGCTCCCGCCGGCGCTCGACCGACTCGGAGACCTCATGTACCTCCACGCACTCGACGTGTCCAGCAACCAGCTCCAAGAGCTCCCACCGTCCATTGTACGCAGTTTTGTTACGTGTTCCGCTGCATTCGGCATCGACAATATGGCTAATCCTTGGGGTCGGGCAGCATTCTCACGTCGCGTTGATGCTTCTGGTGTGGGCTGGCAGGGCAACCTCGTTCGGCTGAAGCGATTGGAGGCTGAGAACAACCGACTGCTACGACTGCCCGACGCGTTTCACAACCTTCAGACGCTGCAGACCGTCAAGCTTGGCATGAACGCACTCGCGACGCTCCCGCCGTCGATCTCACTTCTATCCAGCCTGACTGAGTGAGTCGTGACATTTGCGTGTCATAACGCATGAGCGAACATTGCATCGGCACTCATCATTACTCGTAACTATGGGCACTCCGTCTAGGCTGGACCTGAAGCTCAACCGGCTGCAGACGCTGCCTGCAACGTTCGGCGAAATGCCTCGCCTAGAGGCGCTGGACCTGAGCTCCAACGCGCTTGAGGCGCTTCCGAGCTCTTTCCTGCGTCTCAAGAGGCTGAATACCCTGAAGCTCCATAGCAACGCGCCGTTGACGAGCGCCGCGGGTGGATTCACAGCCGAGGTGCTGGCGTCGGGAGACATCCCACGCGTCATGTGGCAGCTCCGGCACCAGTTGCAGTGCGAACTACGTGGCGCACAGCCACCTGCACCTTCTTCACGTGTCGTTGGCGTTGGGGACGAGAGCTGGACGACCGATATGCACCTGAACCGAGAGTTTGCGCGCGCTGTCAAGGCGGCGCAGAGCTCGCTGTGCCTCTACTTTCACTGGAAGCGGCTGACGCTGGCGGATTTCCCTCCGGCGTTCTTCTCGACGTTGAGCAAGCTGCGCGAGCTGCGGCTTTCCGGCCACCGGCTCGAGACCATTCCGGCCTCGTTCTCTTGTCTGGTGGAGCTGCGCGTGTTGCAACTGCGCAAGAACGGCATCCAGAGCATCGCCGACGACGTCTTCTCTCTGCCTGACGGGTGCCAGTCCTTCCTCGAAGAGATAGACCTCGAGTATAACAAGCTGGGCGCGTTACCGAAGTCCATCGGAAACCTCCGACGCCTACGCGTTCTCCGAGCGGCCAACAACCAGCTGAACGATCTGCCGCAGGAGATAAGTAGTCTGTGCGAGTCACTGAAGGAGCTCTACGTCGCTCACAATTGCCTTCGAGAAGCTCCTCAAGCGCTGGGAAGCCTATCGGCTCTGGAGCACTTGGATGTTTCGTACAACCAGCTCCGGACGCTCGACACCATGGCGTTCGACCGTCTCAACAGACTGCGGACCCTGCACGCTAGTGCGAACCAGTTGAGCGCACTTCCAGCATCCCTCGGCCCGTTGGTGCCGATCGAGGAGCTGTCCATCGCTGGCAACCTGTTCGTGGAGCTCCCGCCATCGGTGCTGTCGCTTGGCGCGACGTTAAAGCAGCTCCAGATGCAGACCAACAAGATCTCCTGCCTCCCCTTCGAGTTCGGCAACGCGATGGCCGCGCTCGAGAGCGTGGCAAGCGATGGCAATCCGTTCCTGTCGCCCCCTCCAGAAGTGATGCGGGTCGGAGTCGGCGCTATCCAAGCGTACTTGCGCAAGCGCCAGCAGCGAGTCGTCGAGATGATGAGCTTGCTCGAGGCGCTTGCTCTCCCGTTCGACCCCGAGGCTTTCGTGATGCCGAAACTTCGCGGCCTGCTCAAAGGTGTCGGGCAGCATGGACAAGACACTAGTGGTGGCCGAGCGCCAGCGACGCCTGGGCCACTGCTGCCGTTCCTGACTGCGGACCACCTCGCGGCGTTCGACCGTGCGGTCGATCAGTACGTCAGCGGCGCCTTCTACTTGCGCGTGGACACCCGCGGCGTCGACTTGGTCAACGAGCTGCTGCTGCGCACGCACTTCGCGATCGCGCAGCGACACCACCGAGGCGTTCTGGACGACCTGGTGCGCCTGTGCGACCTGATCCGCAGCAAGAAGTGGGCCGACAAGATCGACTTCCGGTACGACCTCGAGCGGCCGTGGGGCCGCCGCGGCGAGCTCGTGGGCGTGTACTCGGTCAACCCGGACGTGATTTACAACGACCAGTCGCGGCTCCCGAGCATTCTGAGCGTGATCCGTACGCGCGTGCACCACGGGTTCGAGGAGGAGGCGTTCACCCGAGAGAGACGCGAGGTCGAGGTGGCGATCGACCAGTACGTCGGCGTCTACGGCCCCGTTGGCGTCGCTCACGACGATGTGCCGTTCTATTGCGGGTGTGAGGAACTGCTGCAGTTCAACAAGATGCACTGGCCGTGCTACCGGCGCGGGTGGACGCTTGTTCAGGTTCTCTACACGGAAGAGGAAGCCGCGAGACGCGAGCAGGACGAGCAGAGGATCGTGGAGGCCCTGCGGGCGCTGAGACCGCAGATAGAGACGTTCTTGCGTACGGAGGAGGGAGAGAAGCGCTTCCACAAGGAAGTCAAGGAGGTCAAGACCAAGCTGCGTGAAAGGCTGCGCGCGCTCGAGAAGAAGCTTGCCAGGACCAAGAAGAAGTGGAAAGCACAAGCCCGCCAGCTCGCGCAGGAGATCAAGCAGGAGGAGCGGCAGAAACAACAGTGCGAGAGGGCGGCAAGCAAGAAATCTTCGCCAGCAGCGGAGTCAGCGCCGGTAAAGACGGTGGCTGAGGTGAAACAGCGCGAGGAACAGCTAGACAGGGTCAAGCTGCTCGAAGAGCGCGTGATGGAGATGACAAAGGAGTTCGAGGACGGCAAGAAGAAGCTCGGGTTCGGCTACCACGAGTTCATGGACGACGTGGTCACGAAGCTGCTCGACAAGGTGGGTGGCGAGGTGAAGGCGCAGCTCATCAGGCAGCAGCGCGAGAAGGCCATCCAGTTTGGCTGGCGGCGGCCCTGGGACGGACCAAGCGGCCGCGCCTTTGAGGAGTTCAAGAAGCTGGTGCGTCGGAAACTGCTAGACGACGGGTCCCTGGAGAAGGAAGACCACGGGGATCAAGACGGCGAGGCGAGTGACAACAGCGAGATCAGCGAGGTTGCGTTCGAGGGATACGACGACCTCGTGAGCAACTTGGTGGATGAAGGCGCGAGCTACGACGGCGATGAAGGCGATGCGGAGGAGGCGGCGTTGGCGGCCCAACGAGCCGCTTTGTTAGCGAATCTGGAGGTGAGCGACGTCAGCAGTGGCGACGAAAGTGATGACGCGGACAAGGACAAGTCTCAGGACAGTGAGCTCTAGGTTATAGGTGAGAGTTGTGAAAAACGACATCTATTAGGGCAAGCGAAACAACATGGAAGGCAAGTAGCGGCCGGCAAGTTGGAAGGGATCACGACGAAGACGAAAGCCGCTCTGCCTCCCTGCTGCTTTTTGTGGGGTGCTTTTCCTGTTCGATTGCCTTACAGCAGCAGCGGGTTCTGGTGGTACTGCGGCGAGTACGAGCTGTACTGATTCGTCGCAGCGCCATTGACGTGCACGGCGGGATTGGACGCTCCTCCCTGGGACATCCGGATGGACGGCGACGTGCCCGGCTTGCGCGGGGCGCGCATCGCGACGCCGTCGATCACCGGGTAGCGCTCGGCGAAAGAGGGCGTGCGCGGCGTCTTGAGCAGCGTCTGGTACACGGCGTCGCGGTGGCCAGGAGACTCGTGCAGGTACCGGAACTGCTTGAAGACCTTCATGGCGTACTTGGCGTCGATGACGGGGTCGTGGTCCGCTTCCTGGATGTTATGCCCCAGCAAGTACTTGGCCACGTGGCGCAGCGAAAAGTACCGGTAGCGGATGATGCCGTTCGTCGACTGCATGGGCAGGCGGAACAGGTCGGCCACGTCGAACATTTGCCGGTAGTCGACCTCCTTCTCCAGCGTCAGCCACTCGAGGTCTTTCTTGATGGATTGACCCACAATCACGCTGTCGGTCGGCAGCACGGCACGCAGCTTTACCAGGGCCTCCTTTAGATTGGGCGCGCCAACCAGGTCGCTGCTCACGGGGTATCAACATACAAAGCGATTGAGAGGCGTTAAGATGAGTAACGACGGCAACAAGGAGTTTGCAAGGCGACACAGGGCTGCGAACCTCTCTGTAATGCCAGTGAGCTGCGTGAGGTAGCTGACGATCTCCTTGTCCGGCTTGACGTACTGGTCGAAGACTACCTGTTCGTCCTCGTTGACCACGGCAATTCTCGCCACGTCCCGATCACTGCGTCATGCAATGGAAGCCCGTTAGTATGGGCAAAACGTGACTGTAGAAGCAGGTCAGGCGACGTACTTGGTTCCGATGCCGGTCGCCACGCACTCGACGTCAATCGCAAAGAACTGCGGACACCGTAACGAACCAGCGGTTAGCACATTTGCCAATGGATGAAAGATAGTAGAGCGTCGGCAACGTACGGGGCCTTCGATGTCGCGGGTGAACACGGGCAAGATCTCGCTGATCACCTCGTGGTTCTTCTTGGACGGGTTTGACTCGATCTTCAGACGACGGCGCCCGGTCCGAGACGTGGACGACGCGCCCTGGTCCGCCGGGTTCTCCGTCGCAGGCATTTCTCCGCCGACCGGCATCGGCGCCTGTTCCGGCACGACCATCATCATGGGCGGGGGCATGCCCGGGTGGTTGAAGAACACTGTGCCGCCGCTGTTGACCGCCATCGGTCCCGTCGCCGCCGAGTAGTCGCCCGCGAGCGGGTCTTCCATCGCGTTGGCGTACATTGAAGCGGGCGTGGGCGCTGCGGGGATGTGCGCGAACGGGCAGGACGTCCCGTTGCGGCAGCCCATTCCGGTGGAGAAGAAGCGGCACGGACGCGCACTGCTAGCGTACGAACTGGTCCCGCTCATGTTGGCGTTCGCTGCATCGTTGTCTGCGCCCGCGTCGGTGGAGCTAGCGCCAGGCGGTAGCTCGTGTCGGAAAGAGCAGGACTCGCCGCGGAAGCAGCCCTGCGGGGACTGGAAGAAGCGGCACGGAGCCGCGCCGTCCATACTGTCGGCAAACCGGCGCGCAGCAGCTAGATGGGCGAATCGACAGGAGAGGGAACCAGCCAAACACGAAGCGGACGAACGGCCGCGGTCAGTCACTTGATGATCGGGTTCTGAGCGGGCGGAACCGGCGCAGAGGGGAGCGGGAGGCGGGTAAGGGGCCCAGCGCCTCTATCCTAGCGTCCCCTCCGGCTGTCCTTGCTCTCGTGTCCATGCGGAGTGACGCCCCGCCCTCCTGACCAACGAAAACAATCGCAATGCCCTCGGGGAGCTCACCTACCGTTCTTCAAACGCCGAGTCGACGGCGCAGGGATGACGAGAGGGTAGGGAAGGGGAGAGGAGGGAGGGAGGAGGTGGCGCGGGCAGGGAGAGTCGGACGGCGGCAGGCAGTCGGTCGGGCGCTCTTCTCTTCCTCGCGGACGCGTTCGCTGGTTCCCGGATGGCTGCGTTCTGTTTCATGTGGGCCGATCGATCGCTTGGAAAAGAAGAAACGCTCTACGTCGGCCAAAAGAAAATACCGGTATTGTACCGGTAGTTATCAGTGGGGATGAGCATATTGGAGTGGGGTGGAAAGGCTGCGACCGTCTTGATTGTGTCGCATAACTGGTAAGACCGGCGTGTTCTGGATGTTCTGGATGTCTATAGGACGCTTTAAGCGGGACGTGAACGCGTGAGGCGGCTGGCATGGTCCTTCGCCCACGCCCTCGTCACAAGTTCTGCCGTCATCAATCGACAATTGATCGCCCGGGTACCGCAACGGTTCTCTATACGGAAGGCGCTTGTGGCTCTCACTGCAGGGATGCTGCCTCCACTCGAGCTGGGATCCTGAGAGCGCTATGCACACTCGCTTGTGTCGTTCGCGTTGATGGTCGACACGATGAGCTTGTGTGGTTGCATTGATCCCTTCATTCACGGTCGTATTACAATACTCCAGCACCAGGACACGGCGCGAACGGCCCGGCCATGATACGGTTTATATACTTAGATACGCATGCATGCTGGCCCTGTCAGCTTCTGTCGCTCGCGACGCCGCTGCTTCCTGGCCGCTGCTTCCTGGCCGCCCCTCCTACTCGTCGTCGTCCTCTTCGGCGGCGCGCTTGCGCTCAATGTTGCGCAGTGCGTCCTGCAGCTCCTCGGGCGTGTACCGGCTGTTGAGCGTACGGTACTTCTTGAGCTGGATGACGCCGATGAGCTCGCGCACCATCCAGCGGCCCTTCTTGATCGCCTTCTTGACCTCCACCGGGTCGGTCAGGCCCCTGTTCTTGAAGAACGCCGCCTTGGCCTTGTCGCGCACGTAGTCGAGCCCCAGCGGGTAGTCCCTCCCCACGAGCAGGAAGCGCTTGTACAGGTCGCGCACCTTGGGCTCCATCGCGGCTCGCCCCGCCGCCGTGTCGAATCCTACCGACCGACCAATTCGATGCGATTCGCTCTTTCGTCCGTGCTGGCGGGTCTACCCCGTCAAACGGTCCCACACCCAAAATTAAATTATATACGACCCAAATTAGTATCGATGAATCTTTCCGGCATCATCCCCACATTCAAACCCAGTGACACCGGCGCGTGGCCGCTTGGCGTGCCGATTGACTGGACGACGGTAAAGACACGGGACCCAAATCACCAACATGGCAATTGGTTAGACACGCAAAGTGGCCGGATCTTCAACTGCAAAGACGCCATTCTGGCGGTCAGATGCGCGCTGGGCACCGCACCCAGCTCTATATATCAGAACGGGGAAAGCTCCGCTCCTGCCGTCTTCGTGCACGGGGATCCGCGGCCCAAGCGCTGTCATGCACCAAGGGTGCGGATTGTCTATTTGATGTATCTGTCGATGAGAGCGCCGCCGGGGGCGAGCAATGCTTGGCAGGAGATGCAGGCGCGCGTGTGTTTCTCCGCTGTTTGCCGTGTGTTTTGATTATTTTGCCCAATCCTTCTTTACAACTGCTGGTCGCCTCTCGTGATGTTCATACTCGCGCTTCAGCACCAAACAAAACAAATACTGCCCTATCGCAACCGCGCGTCGTCAAGGAACGCGAGCTGTGTGTTTCTACCCTATCATGGTCGTCCTGCCGCTCTGAAGCCGCTGCCTCGCACTGTTCGTCGAAGCGACCCGAAAAACGCAGGGGGCCGCCTCGTGGTGACCCTCTGACGCGTCGTCCCCGCAGTTGTTATGAAGCGCTCACGATCGCTGGTGCGACGGCCACCACGGGTGTTGCCACCACTATAGTCGGTGCCGGTGACGACGGCGCTACCGACAAGAGCGGCAGTGGCGACGGCATCTCCTCAGACACCTGAGCCGTGTCGGGTGAGGCAGGAGGCGCGCCGGAAGGCGACTTTGGCGACGGGAAGCCAGCCAGCTCCTTCGACGACGACGAGTTTGTCGGCGTCATTGGCGCCTCCTCCTTGTTGTCACCCGCGTGGTCCAGCACACGCACGAAGCGCCCCTTGATGCGCGGGCGGTCGTCCGCGAGCTTCTTTCGACAGTCGTACTTGATGCTCTTCTTCCAGGTCCGGTTCTTGCGCTTCTCGTGGAACTTCTGGATCCGCAACTTGCGCGCCTCCGGACTGTACGAGCCGATCTTGCGCTCGGCCTGCACTCCTGTTCGTGGCGTCATCGCTGACGATCCGAGCACGCCGAGGAAGGCGTCCGGCGCCGTGATGGAGAGCGGTTGGCCGCCACTGACGCACGCATGTTCCTTGCGCAGCTCCTCTGCAGCGGCCGACCCAGCAGCCACCGTGACCTTCAGCGACGGACTCAGCGAGCCACTAATAGAAGACGACGGCGTGGTGAGAGGGGAAGAGAAGCCCGTGTCGTCCTTGCGTCCGAAGAGGCTGGAGCGCTTCTTCCGGCTGGATGCACTGGTCGGGGACGGGATGGTGAACGACTGCATCGTGTCAAAGCTCATGAGGAGCTTCTCCGCGTCCTTTGGATGGCTGGATCCATCGGTGCCGATTGGCTCAACTATTCAGACGAGAGGGTACGATCACGCACAGCCATCATCAGCACTCGTTGCATCCCGGCCAGAGTGGCCACGAGAACAAAGTCAAGAAAAGTAGTGTTGCTGGCGGACACTAACCGAAGGGAGCCACGTCGGACGCATCTCCGAACGCCATCTCGCCGCGCAACGGGGACAGGAACGATGACGTCCCGAAGCCAAAGTCGTCCACGTCGTCGCCATCCCCCATGCTGTCCTGGCTGAAGTCGAGGCCGAGAGACAGCTCCATCTCGTCGTGCGTCACCCAGTCGATGTCCTGGTTTAGGCACTCGTCGAGGTCCAGCGAGCGCAGGTTGTCATCGCTGATCCATCCGTCCATGTCAACATCGAGATCTCTCGCGTCGTCGAGCTTTATCTTCTTGGGCTCGGCGCCCGCGAGCATGGTCGACGTGTGCGTCTTCTTCTTGCGCTGGGCGGCCAGTCCGCCACCGACGGCGCTCATGAGCTTGTCTTGCGGCGACAGGCACATGGCGTTCGGCTTGCTGTCCTCGATAGGGCTCATCGCGCTCATCATGACCTCCATTGGACGCCCACCACTGGTTGGCTCGCACCCACACGGTAGGATCGCGCTCTCACTCAAAACACAGCGACTGCACCCACACGCAGCGACACGATTCAACTAATCGATCGATGCGCGTTGGCAGCGGAGAAAGCTCGCGGGTTACACGGCAAACAGGCAGATCGCGGCGGGCGTCGCGCGCGACTCAGCTTGCGTTCTTTTTTTCCCAGCGATGTGGTTTCAAAATGACACAATCACTCCACCAGAGCTGCCCAAAAGCCGAAACTCAGCGCATCCGACCTCGGGTAAAAAGCACATCTTTGCCGAAAAAAACGCATGCCTTTCACCACACAGCTTGTTTTAAACTCATGCCCCACAACAGGACGATCTTTTTTGCTGGCAGATTGGGTTTCCGCGGATGATGTGACGGGATTTTGGCCAATCGCCGACCGGCGGCAGGGGGCGCAACAGGTGGTCGGTGGACCCGCAAACACAGAACTGTGGGCTCTCGCTTAAGTAGCGGTGGTTACAGATCTCACCCATAAAATGCAATGATGCACTGTTTGGAGAGGGGATGGTGCAACCTGTCGCCATTTACTTAACCCGAGAAGAACAATAGACTCAAGAACTGAAGGATCTCGTTCCACCCCACGCACCACCCGATCGGTGCTCACTCAGCTCCAGTATACCGCACTCTATTACAGTATACCCAGGTTGCCAAAAAGAAAATAGCGCGAGTAAGGTCTCCTCATGCGTCCCGAATTTGGTCTCACTCCCTTCTTTCAACAAGCGCCCACGCGGCGCGCTGCTGCTTGAATTCGCGGTTTGACAAATCGGAGAGAAAACGAGTCAGTGCATGCTTGATGTTCTTTTCGTGACCCATTAAACGCGCCATTCCGCAGCTTTCATTGGACGATAACAGCCCGTCAGCCTGACTGTCAGGTGTGCAGGAGGGACTATTCGAAGGGAACAAAAAGACTGCCCAGGAGGACGCGGACAGGGCGCACGAAATCATGGGGCGTAAACAGAATTTCAGATTCGACCGTCTCTGGTCGTCTGCCTGTCAAGCAGAATACCGTCCTATTGAAAAGCATACCGATCGAATCAATTGATGTGAGACCAGTAAAAGCCAATTTTCAACACTCAATACTTGTAAGAAAGGACACTAAATTCGGAATTTGGTGGTATCAGATACTTCCTCCGGACCTTAAAAGAATGGAGGTTCTCAACTTTACTTTTTATCTCCGCTTCCAGAAAGCATTTTTTTGTGAAATGACCATGCATACAACGAGCGTAATTCGGAGCATACTCACCTTTTTTTCGCTGGAAAACGCACAACTTTAGCAGCTACAGCTCGAAGTTTTGTTGATCAAGTTATAGAGGTGATTTTGCTTTTTTCGCTATACCCGAGCATACAATCAAAAATAAAAAATAAAATGAAGAGTCGAATGAGGAAAGCGCGTTCGTCATTTTGGTGACGCTTTCGTGCAGAGGTACATGCATACAGCCATGATTTGCTGCATTGAAAAACGCAAGGTTTTATACACGACATAGGGACGGTGAGGCTAATTTCGCCCAACCAGAATCAAGTCCGTTTTATTTCTAAAATTAAATAAGCGGACTCAATGTTTTACGATGGAAATACGAGTGTGCAATTTAACAAAAAGAGAGTGCGTACGACACCAGCGTGTCAATGCTGTGCTGGGCAATAGCACTGTCACAAGGCAAACACATCGGGCAGGTCTGTGACGGGAAGTATCTGCTGTGAATGCGAGGAAGCTTAAAGCCGTTGTGACCCGAATGCTCGATCGCTTTCGTCAGAACTCCCTGTAATGTCAAAAAGCACTTATCTAATGTAGCCATATCTACCCTACGAAATGCACAAAGTACCACATGAATCAGTTCGTCCGTGCTGTATGCGTCCCCTTGGTACTGTAGTGACTGGATCGAGGTGAAAAAGCCGAGATCCAGGACGTTGAAGTCTAGCGAGCGTGGGGGCTGGCATGTGATCTTGATCTTCCAGCCGTCCGCTTGTCCTGCCGCAGCAACAACAGGACCATCGGCGAGGACGTGCGGCTCCGCGTTGTCTTGCTGCACGTAAATTGACCGCGCCTTGCCATCTAACCATTCGCACAATTAAGCAAATTAGTCAAAAATTACTCAAATGTGATGTCAATAATGACACTGTTGAATTACCTGGCCACTTGGCTCTGATGGCGGGGAAGACCTTGTTCAGCAGGAAGTCGGTGTACACCTTGCGGGTCATGTTGATGCACGTGGTCAAGCGCGCGCCCTTGGGTCTGTTCTCGGAGGGCCGTTGCGCGACCGCTGTATCGACGATCGGACATATTCCGATCTTACCATCGAATTGGCAGCGGCGGTGTGCGTCGTATCGCGGTCGCGCAACCGCCGCGAGGAACATTACCTTTCCTATGTATTTCTTGTTTGGCGAGGCACGGTAGACGTCGGGCTCGCTCGCGGTCAAGTAGTACGTGCTGCTCGCCTCGTACAGATTGAACCACTTTTCGTCGAAATGGATGCGGTCGTACATGTAGTGAACACAAAATTGCCGACGGCCTGGCTCGCAAGTGCACACACAAAATCGTCGGTTAATTGTAATTCAAATCAGTACATTTGCGACAAATTATGAAAGAAGTACTGATATAGTACATATAGGTCGTCGGACTTGAGCAAGGGCGAACTCGAGGCGCTTGTATCGGTGCCTATCGGTCAGCAGGGGCCTCACCCTGGACTTGAACCGCCGTATCAGACCACGCCGCAAGTATTGGGAAAGGGTGGAATTGGGGACAGCCGAGGCGGCGGCCAGCGCCCACAGTGTCCTCCGCCTCTTCGGGGGCACCGCCTCGATGCGGGCCAGTCGCTGCTGGATGGTCGCGGTCGCCTTGTGTAGAGGCGGCCGCCCGCGGCGCGGCTTCGTCGTCAGTTTGTCGCGGCGGCGCCAAATGCTGCGCACCGTGTTGAGGCAGCAGTCGTGCTCCTTAGCCGCCCCTGCAATGGCGCTGTAGGCCAGCTTGACCCCGTCAAACCGTTTCGAGAGAAAGCACACGATGTTGATGCGGTCCTGGTCCGAAAGATCGCGTTTTTTCGGCGGACGCGGCATTGTCGAGCGATTAAGAAAAAGAGAGTGAGCGTTGAGCGGCACGACGGTCTAATGGGAAGACCAATCGAATGGACAGCATTAACGAGTTGGCCGATGTGGGGTAGTGGTAGTTTGCTTCCTAGTCCAGTGGATTTTAGCTCAGATGCATGTCACTGGCAGCTGACTTTTCGCCAATGAGAGCGCAGTAGGTTTTTTCCGAAAAACCAAAAGCTGCATTTTTTAATGGCCCAGAGAAGTATTCAGTTATCTGGCAAAAACGTAGGATTCCTGTTCGCCATTGTATGATGAGTTGTGATTGGCTAAAATGGAGCGGATTTCTGTCAAATCATAGTGTGATCAGGGGCGTAAGTCAATTTGGTCAAGTCGCCGACTTGAAATCGGCACCCAAAATATGACATTCGGGAAGTGGCGCCTGGCCAAATTCTATCTGCAGTGTTTGTTCACCGCTTCAGTGCAATACATATATTGTGCTTTTCACCTAAAATGGCGGATCCGCTTCGTAACTTTTACAGATAGGCCGGTGATGAGACATCTCACATGAGAATTAAGCAAATTTTAGAAACGGAATGTCACTGCGAATTAGAATTTTGCTCAAAGGCACAAACGCAAGTTAAAATGCAACCAGCGAGAATTAGGCAAGTTTTATCCCGAGACCCAGAGAATGGCGGGTAGGTGGTCGCCATTCCGCTTTAATCCTCAATAACTCTCACATTTGCCAGTCTGCGGTGACTGTGTCGGTCGACCTGCGTTGGCGGGCTATTGTGCTCGTCTACATGTATGACATCGCGATCGGCATTTCTGCAAGTGTGTTAGGCGTTTCCGTCCGTTCAATCAAGCGTTGGTAACGCCTTTTCGCATCGAGCGGAAACGTCCTACCGCGTCAGCAGCGATCAACTTCAGCGCGCTGGCCGCCAGAAGCGGTTGAATTTTTGGTGACTACACCAAGGCTCACCCTTGTTTTTACCTAGAGAAGCTGCAGGAGGCTGTAAGAAGTAGATTTGGAGAGCTAGTGAATGTGTCGATACCCACGATATGTCGATTGTTACGGTTCGACCTTCAGCTTACGCGGAAGATTCTGACCAAGCGGGCCAGGGAGGGCGCCCCCGAAGAAGCGGCAATTTTTTACAACAAGCTCAGCCCCTTCTACAGAGGACCTGATCAGCTCGTCTTCATCGACGAGACCTCAAAGGACAGCCGAGACACGCTACGACGTTATGCCTGGTCGAGGCGGAACACGCCGGCTGTCGTTTCGCTTCCCTTTCGGCGGAGAGAGTGCCTGTCAGTTCTGGCTGCGTTCGACGTCACGGACTTCTTTTCGTGAGACGTCACACCAGGCACGTTCAACCACGCCCGTTTTCACGAGGTGTTTGCCGCCAAGATAGCCCCCTATATCAACCCGCGGTCGCTCCCTAAGTCATTCCGATACTGCTCGTGTTTTGGTTGCGCTCCTATATCTGATTAACGCTGACACATTGATTCTTTGTTGTAGGTCCATCGTGGTTCTAGACAATGCTAAAATCCCTATGTACCGGGAGCTCGAAGATTTGATCCACTCAACCGGAGCGATTCTGCTCTTCCTGCCCCCCCTACTATCCACATCTCAACCCGATTGAAGTCGGGTTTTCTCTGTTGAAGCGCTGGATTACCCGGCACGCGTCATTTGCCTTTTGGGTGGATGCAAAACGGAAGCTCTCTGCCGCGATGTTCGAGTGCACGAGAGGGAACGCACAAGTAGGAAAAAATCTCATTAGCCATTGTAGATACGAGCTACAGAACCTCAATCCGTCATCCTTTATCTCAGCAGCCGAAAAATCAAACACACTCTGCTTAGCTCGGGTCGTCGCTAATTTGCTGGTCGTTGGTGTCGTTGTGGTCGACATCCTCCATGTTCTGCGTCGGAGGGTCGCTTGGAATTGGCCGACGATAAGGAGGCCGGAGAGGGAAGTCGGGGAGCCCAAGTCGTTCTCTTAGATCGCCAAGATGC
>JAADXW010000304.1:0-26080 GCA_023337975.1 Phytopythium ostracodes
GACCTGCTCCAGCTCCTGCGACAGATCGCGCAGCGACTCGAACACCTCGTCGTCGCGCGAGCGCTGATAGATGGTGGCGAAGTCCACGATCTTGTCGCCCGTCGCCGCCGACGAGCCCAGCACCGGCAGCGCTGGCCCAGCGCCCGCCGCCGACCGCTTCACCTCCGACTCGAGGGTTGTCGTCGCCATGGCTTTTCCGTGACTGACCGGAGGAAGAGCGAAGGGGGCGGAAACAGCACGCAATGTTGCGCGAAGGTCGTCTCAAAGTATCAGTTGTAACAGCCACAGCTGTAATTTACACGTAGTACTTAATAATAACTTAATACTATCCCACTTTCATACTCGTTGATAAGTTTTGACAGGTTCAAGTTATACGAACTCATACTTGCAGTTGCCCCGATCTTCACTTCATACAAAAGGCGCCCCCGTTGTTCTCTTTCTTCTTAGGTGCAGATATTCCGACAGGCAAGATAGTAAAGGTTCACTACTGGAAGAAGATGGCGGAGCAGTTGGCGGCGTTGGCGCCGCGCGTGCGCGTCGCGCGGGCAGCGGACCGCGTATATCGCGACGAGTGCGTGCTGTCGTTCGACTCGGCGCTGTCCCCGGACGGGATCTACACGAACCTGGCCACGTTCCTGTCGTACGGCGCGCCTTTCCGCCGGTTTGACCGCGATGCTCTTAACAACGCGCCGGCGGTTTACCTGCATCAACGACACACCAAGACGCTCAAGGAGAAGGGCGCGGAGGAGGAGGTGGACGTGGGCTCGGCGCCCACGAAGCTCGCGATCGGAGGGGACGGCGGGTTCGCCGTCAACCCGGACGACAAGTTCACGATCGTCAAGCGCCACGAGATTGTGGTCTTTGACGTCGCCAATGACAAGGAGATCGTACGGGCTCCGTTGGAATCGCCGGACGTCGCCGCGCGTATCAAGGCAGCTGCGGACGCGGTGCTTAACCATGCGGGCAGCGTCGTGGCGGAGGAAGTGGCGACGTGGCAGGAAGATCTCAAGGAGACCAAGTACGCCGATCACCTGGTGCAGGTGGAGAACCCGCCCAAGATCTCGTCGAACCCTGCGCACTGGAAGTGCCAGGCGCCGACGTGCGACAAGCAGGAGAACCTCTGGCTGAACCTGTCGGACGGTTTCATTGGATGCGGCCGCAAGAACTGGGACGGCACCGGCGGCTGCGGCGCCGCGCTCGACCATTACGCGGATACAGGCGGGATCTACCCGCTAGCGGTGAAGCTCGGTACGATCACGGCTGAGGGCGGAGATGTCTACAGCTACGCGCCTGACGAGGACGACATGGTCTCGAACAAGCACTTGACCAAGCACCTGGCTCATTTCGGGATCAACGTGGCCAACTTGAAGAAGACGGACAAGTCGATGAACGAGCTCCAGGTCGGGCTGAACCTGTCGTACGAGTTTGACACAATTACGGAAGCTGGCAAGAAGCTGCAGTCCGTCTCGGGTGCTGGCCTCGTCGGCTTCCGCAACTTGGGCAATAGCTGCTACATGAACTCCGTGCTGCAGCTTCTGCTGGCCCTTCCCGAGGTCCAATCGCGCTACTTTGATGCTGCGGACCGCATTTACGAGACGATTTCGCCCGGTACCGTCCCGCCCGATGATTTTGCCGTGCAAATGGCCAAGCTAGCCCGCGGTGTGCTGTCGGATCGGTACGGGAAGTCGTTTAATGCTACGACGGCTGGTGGCCAAGAGGAGGATGAGGTGAAGACGCAGGAGCTCCGTCCGATCACGTTCCGTGGACTGGTCGGCAAGAACCATCCCGAATTTTCGACCGGACAGCAGCAGGATGCCGTCGAGTATTTGCAATACCTGCTGGATGTGATGACACGCCAAGAACACGTCGCGGCGGAGCGAATCGGGAAGCTTGTGAAGGATGACGGGGACAGCGTCCCTGCGGATTTGCCGACTGCAAGCTTGTTCAAGTTCAAGTTTGAGGACCGCGTCGAGTGCCTTGTATCGCACAAGGTCAAGTACGTGCCTCGCGACGACACGTTCCTGCAGGTTCAGATCCCGCTTGAAGCGGCGACGAATGCAAGCCAAGTGCAGGAATATCAGGCGTCATCGGAGCAAAAACGTCAGCGACTTGACGGCGCTAGCGATGCTACGGTGTCCAAGACCGAGAAAGATGAGGCGAAGGTGTTCCCCATCGTTCCGTTTGACGCGTGCATCGAGAAAACTCTGGCACCTGAGCTGATTGAAGACTTTTTGTCGTCGGCCACCGGCAAGAAGGGCTTGGCTCAAAAGACGGTGCGCTTCAAGACATTCCCGCGCTACTTGCTCGTGCAGATGCGCCGTTTCTACGTCGACGAGGACTGGACGCCCAAGAAGCTGAATGTTGTCGTGAACGTTCCGGAGCGTTTTTCATTGGAAAAGTTCCTCTCGAGCGGACTTTCTGATGGTGAAGAGCTTCTTCCTGACTCCGACAGCACCGATGTTTCGAATGGAAGCGGTGGTGCCGCTGCTGCCGATGTTGTCACTCCAGATGAGATTTTGGTGGCGCAGCTCGTGTCGATGGGATTCTCGGAGAACGGGTGCAAGCGCGCCGCTATCGCGACGGGAAACGCCAATGCCGAGATTGCCATGGAGTGGATCTTCAGCCACATGGAAGACCCCGACTTCAACGACCCGCCGGCTCCGCCTGCCTTGACTGGCGATGCGAGCGGTGGTGATTCGTCATCTGTGAACATGGAGCTCGTGTCGAATCTAATGGCGATGGGCTTTGCCGAGATGCACGTCACCTGCGCGCTAAAGCAGACGAGCAACGACCCCGACCGTGCAGCGGAATGGCTGTTCAGCCACATGGACGACTTGGACGGAGCCGTGGCGCAGTGCGAAAGCGAAAGCAGCGCGCCGTCGAGCGGTGGCGATGCAGCCAAACGCCTTGACACCGACAGCGCCACTGGCGACTACTCGCTCGTGGGATTCGTGAGCCACGTGGGCAAGAACACGAGCTCAGGTCACTACGTGTGTCACATCAAGAAGGACGGGCGCTGGGTCATTTTCAACGACGACAAGGTTGCGCTGTCGGACGAGCCGCCGCTCGGAGCCGGGTACTTGTACCTGTTTCGCCGCGTGAACTAATGTTGTTTTGCAGGGAAGTGGCACCAGAAGGCGAACACGTTCGATGGAGAACGCCGCCAGCAGCATCGGAGAACAATATAGGTGAGTGTTGATGCTAATGATGCCCGTTGTTATGTGTTCTCTTCTCGGTCTCGTCGGTCACCCGTTAGTGCACAGCCAGGTGAAGCTCGTCGACCATGTCTTCGAACTCGTTGCCGTAGTCGACGCCGTCTTCGCTCTCTCCTTCGTCTCCAACCGGCGTCATCAGCCTCGCTTTTATCCTCGCCTGCCACGTGCCAGCGACGTCTTGCTGGTTGTCTGTCGCCTCATCACATCGGTCTCTTTGTTCCCGGGAAGGCTGTGGAGACGACGAAGCGCGCGGGTCACGAAGTTTGTGACGGTGCGCTACCTTTGTCGCCTTCTTTACCTTGCCACTAACTCGTGACTCCTGCAGGTTAGATTCGGGAAGAGTCGATGCCATGGAAGTCACATGGCGCTGGGCAGTCTGACTCGCAGTTGATGATCGAACAGTGGGCTTCGCTACTGATTCGTCGGTCTGTCGAAGAGGAGCGCGGCGTCGCTTAAGGTAAAGTCGTGCGTGCCGCTCCTCGCGCACCATTGCGATCCGCTCGCGCTCCTCTCGCTGCTGTTCGGCTGACTGGCGCCGCACTCGCCCTTCCCGCGTCCGTCGCTGCAACAACTTGACGTACAGTCGCATCGCGCGGTCCTCGCGCTCCATCATCGCGCGTTCGTTCTCCTCCCTCTGCAGGCGTAAGCGCACAGGTATGTTAGTCTCCGCTCAAAGTGGTCGAGAAGCGGACTAACACCACGTGAACTTACCTCCTCTACTTTTCGTTTGCTCTGTGCCTCCAGTTGCTGTCGACGCCGTCCACGACGCGCTTGCCGATCCTGCAGCTGCTTCTCCTTCTGCCTGAGTAGGTCCTGCTCTGCGCGCTCACTTGCTTCCTCTTCTCGTCGTAGTCGCTGCATCGCCTCTTTCTGTTTGCTCGCCGTCTCATCAGCGTCACTCGAGTCATCTAGCGCGCTCTTGCTGGTTGTTAACCGGGAAATCGGAGACCTTACGGCGCCTCCCGTCACAGGACTCAACCGCCCAGGACGAGGACGCGTGTGTGGCCGACGCCGCGGTGCCTGCTTCGGGAAGCATCGTACCAGCTCCGCGTCGTCATTTCCTGCGTTGTCATCGGTACTCGAAGGTTGGGCTGTCCGCTCTGCTGGCGTCGTAGGCGGTAACACAACCGGCAACCGCTTGTTGAAGCTCGCGCCTGCGGGCAGCCAGTACGAGCGTTTGATGATCAGTGGAGGCTCGGCAACTGGAGCTCGAAGCGACGGCGTCTTCTTGGCTTGCGGGGCGATCTCGCTTGCGTGCGTCTCGTGCTGCTTTGGAGCTTTCCGGTGTGCAATAGACGAATGCGCATACATCGACGGTGTTGAAGGCGATGAGGACACCACCTCCTCTTTCGCTGCTTGGTTTCGCCGCCGCTTCCGAACACAATAGCCCCGCGTGTGCGCCTGGAGCGTGACGACCGCCGACTCGACTGCCGCTAGTTGGCGCTGACGGCGACACCATCGACGCACGAGGAAGCCGCGAGCGACGGCTTGGATGCGGCAGATGAGGAACACCACGTCGAGATAAATGAGCCGCGTCACGAAGCTGCGCGCAGTTGCCTGGATCACGACGGCCGCGCGTTCGTGACGCAATCGCGCGTCTCGCTTCACCCGCAGCACGTCAGCCTGTTTCCGAGCGACTGACACGCGAAAGCCGCTCTGGATGACGAGCGCTGCGTACCATTGCGCGTCATGCTCGCGCTGCCGGGTTCTCCGGCAAACGAATCGACGTGTCGAGCGTGCGATGACGCTAGCTGCCGCCTCCTCCGCCTCAGCGATCAGCTCTAGCTGGAGATCGACATAGTACTGCCGCGCGAGCGCCCCTCGCCACAGACGCTGAATGGCAATAGCCGCCGCTTGCTCTTCCGCATCCACACGCGCAAGGTACTTCCGATAGGTGCGCTGGATCACTGTGGCCTCGAACTCGAGTCGGCCACGCAACCGTTTGGCCTCCCGCATTTGCTGTCGATGCAGCCGCTGCGCGAGTTTCTCGACTTTGCGCATCTGTGAAGAAAAACGAAGCTGGTGAGATCACAACAAGAATGCGAGGATGCGAGTTCAGGACCAGGAAACTACGCACCTCGCTCTCGATCTTCCTCTGCTGCTTCTCGATGGCGTCGGCCTGCCGCTCCAGCTTCTTCTCGGCTCGCACCTTGGCCGCCGACGCCGCCGTCAGCGTTGTGTCGCGGAAATTGTCCACATGTCGCTTCGTGAACTTGTTCGAGATGCCTACACGTCGTCGTTGTGCATGGCAGCAGCACGGTCATGTCTCCACTCTGGACATGGAAAGGAGCACCCGTGCGCATCAACTCACCGACGTTGAACATCGAAGGCACGCCACTCCAGCCGCCCGAGGCTTCCACGCGCTCCATTAGCGCTGACGGATGTCGGCGGCTCGTGCTTGATCACCAGCCGCGACGTACCCCACGCTACAAGTTGGCCAAGACGACTCGATGAAAGCACTACTCGACCAGAATAGGATCCCAGCGCGCTTCCGGTGCCTTCGACCTGCACGACAATGCCACAAATAAATCAAGCCTCACCAAGCGTTTCCCGCAAATCTTGGGGCCAGACGAGAGCGCAGATGCCTCTGCTGCTATGAGACGAGAGAGCGCAGCGCGGTTCCTGGTTCCCCCGCGAGGTTATATATTGACAACACTCGTCTCTACTTGACGACCACGAGCTGGGAGAGCACGAACGACGTCAGCAGCGCGCGCGCGTCCTCCGACTCGCTCTCGACCAGCGTCTTGCTGCTCTCCTTCCAGAGCGTCACGCGCGCGTCGAGCGACGGAATGCTCATGAAGACGTCCGCGTCGCCCTGGCCCTGCGAAATGTACACCTGCGCCTGCGGATTATGCTGCGCAATGAATTTGGCAAACGTCAGGCCCTCGACACGCACCACAATGAGACTGGCTTGACCACGATGGACCACCGCTTACCGCTCGGATCTGATCGGCCAGCTTCTCCTCGTCCACTTGGCCAAGCAGCAGTGCTGGCTTCTCCCGGTAGAAGTCCATCTCGCCTTGGTCGATCCCCGCCAGCCCCGCGGCTTCGGCAGGCATAGAGCCCACAGCCGACAGCTTTCGCTTCCCCGTTGCCTTGCCCTTGCCGTCAGGTGTGCCACCGCCGCTCCCGTCGACACCTGAGTTCGAAAGCGTCGATGGACGCGAATTGGGCGGCGCATTGAGCATGAACGCGTTGCGCCTCAGCTCGAGGGTGCCAGCGACCATCGCAGCAGCCTTGCCGTTCACTTCCGTCAAGATGGCTCGCCGCGCCAGCTGCAGATTTCATAATCACGAGTCGGGTTAGCAGCTCCTGATCATACAATCGCTCATCCTTCGACAGCCATAGCATCGACTATACCTTGGGGTCGAGCTTGCCGTCGACGTACTTGGACGGCTTCTCGATGACGACGGGCTCGAGCGGCTTAAGCGCTACGGTTAGCAGCTCCGTCTTGGCCTTTGCCACCGTCAGTTCGTTGAGCGGCAGCACTTGCGCGAAATGGGACGACGTGGGCAGATCGCTGCCGTCACCAGCGGATGTAGTAGCGACCGGAGGTGCGACGGTGAACTCGATCGGCACGATTAGGTTGCGAGGACAGCACCGCGCGATGAACTGGTTAGCGTCTCCGCAGCTCAGCCGCGGGTCGATGGGGCACGCGATCTTCTCGATCGCCAAGTCGCGGAACGGCGCGAACGCCTCTGTCGCGTCAACTGTCGGGTCTGATTGGTTCGGAACGAGGCGGAAGTGCTGCCATTAATAAGCCTAGAGTGATGCAATGGGCAAACAACAGGTATAACTGACCGATGAGCAGCACGGCGTTGCGGCTGTCGTTGCCCAGCATCCGAATGACCTCCGGCGCGAGCCCAAACTTGAGTGACGGGTGGCTAAGGAACACGATCCCACGACTCTGCGTTGAAAAGACAGCATGTACAACACGCACACGAGTCAACTTGCTGGTCAACCAACAACGAGAAAATTCATACGTACCTGGAACGCGGTGGCAGCAGTGGTCATATCCTCGACGGCACGGAAGAGGCCACTCTTGCGCAGTGTCTCGTGGAGGAACGCGTCCTCTCCGACGTAGAGCTTGTCGATCTTCTTCTGGCAGAGCCACTCCGCGCCCACCATCTGCGTCAGATCCAGGGCGCGCGCCGCCTGCTTCGACAGGAAGTACATGGATATCTGCGGTTGCTGCTGCTGTTGCGCTTGCGCAGTAGAGATCGCGGCGTAGATCGCCTCGATGAGGTCAAACAGCACGCCTCCGGGCGCCGTTGGGATCAGGCAAACCCCGCCGCGGTCGAGGACGCGTGTCACGTGACCCAGCACGCGCTCGACCATGCGCTCCGTGTTGGCGTGCGGGTCGCGGTCGGGCTTCATGTCTGTGAGCAGCAGCGTCTCGCAGTCCACGAGCGGCTGCAGGTCCAGCTCCTTCGGGTGGCGGTTGTAGTCGCCCGAGGCCGCGCCGACGTACGCCAGCTTCTCGGCGGGGCTCTCGATCAGCCACATGCCTGCCCCGAGGCTGAACCCGGAGCTGAGCGCCGTCACGCGCACGCCGTACGGCAGCGACACCACCTCCCCGAACTCGACGCACTTGACCTCCTCGCAGCACGCCTGCACGTCTCGTAGCGAGAACATGGGCGTCTTCGAGGCATTGTCACCGAACGCCACGACGCCAGCGTTCTTGGCCTCCAGCGCGAGCTCCTCTAGCAGCAGGCGGCCGAACTCGAGCGTCATGCGCGTGGCGAGCACCTGCCCGCGGAAGCCCAGCCTCTCTGTCAGCAGCGGCAGCGCGAGCATCGACTTCGGGTTGGACACGAGCACCAGGTCGAGCGCTTCGGCATCCACAGCGTCCAGCGCTGGCGCCAGCAGCTCGAGCGCCCTGCCACCGCCGCTTTTCTGCACGTTGTAGCCGCGGACGCCGCAGTCCAGCAGCATCTCGAAGCCGCCGAGACTCAGGAAGTGGCACGGCGCCGCCGTCGCGCCGCCCAACTGGATCTGCGAGGCGAATCGCCGCGAAACGAGAAGATTAGAGCCCAGAAGCGCATGGCAGACACAGCAGACGCCGGTTCGTCTTGTCTGCGATTGCGACACCCCCGAACGGCGGCTAAGCGGGGGGAGAGGGGGAGAAGAGCGCGCGCACTTACCACCTTCATGTCGGCTCGCTTCCGTATTACGTTGTGTGCCCTCTTTGCTTTTGGGCTCATTAGGGGCATTTCATTATAATGTTTTTGAGAATTAGTAAATTAACCTTAAAATGGTAGTGTATAAATTCCTAAAGGGACAAATTATTCAGAATAATTTGCACAAATTTACACCGACGCACACAACATGGCATCCCTCGATACTCTCGGACATGCCGCCACCTCCGCTTGTGCTGTCCACGCCACGTCCATTACGCGCATGCGCCCTGGGATCTACGCGCTTCCTTCACTGAGCTACTGCACCACCAACACTGGTCCCTTCATCGCCGTCGTAGGGCCACGTCAGACCCAGATAGAGCGGTCGCGACGGCCGAAGGTGGCGCTGGGCGAGCTCGACATGGACGCGGTTGCAGCCGCCACTGCCGCCGCCGCGACCGCGTCCGTCGCCTTGCTGGTCATGGTAGACAGCGAGCCGTCGAGCGACGCGAGGATCTCGCCCATGGTCGGCCGCTCCTGCGGCGAGTCGCGGAAGCACGTCTCCATAAGTAGCCGCAGCTCCTCCGGCAGCGTCTCCGGGACGACCAGTCGCTCGCCGCGCGTGATGCGCATCATGGCCTCCACAGGCGTCACGCTCGGGAACGGGGGCGAGCTCGTGTACGTCTCCCACATGAGCACGCCGAACATGTACGCGTCCGACGTGTACGAGAAGACGTGCGGCGGCTGGAGCGACTCGGGGGCCATGTACTTGACGGGCCCGAACGCGTCGCGCATGAGTCCGCTGCCGCTCGCGTTCACACGTCGGCACAGCCCAAAGTCACAGATGCGGACGTGCAGGTTGTCGTCGACGAGGCAGTTGCGCGCAGCGATGTCGCGGTGGATGAAGCCACCTTCGTGGATGTTGAGCAGACCGGCGGCGGCGTCCTTAAGCATGCCCGTCTTCTGCGTGATCGAGTATTGCGCGTCCGGGTTGGGCTTGCGCAGGTGGTCCTCGAGGCTCCCGTACGGCAGGTACTTGGTCACTAGACACAGCGGGAAGTGCACGTCGGTGGAGGCACCGACGAACGGCACGACGCATGGATGGTGCCCGAACATGTTGAGCACCGCGGCCTCGTGCTGGAACTCCTTCACGATCTGCGTGCTCGTCTCGCCGAATTCGCTGGCGCGGATCGTCTTGACCACGACCTCTTCGCCGTTGAACAGCGCGCGGTACGCGTCGCCAAAGTAGCCTTGTCCGACGAGCTCCTTGAGCTCGAGCGATCGGTACGGGATCTCCCGGTACGTCTTCTCCAACACTTCGAGCGTGGATTCCAGCATCTCGACGTTCTCTGGCTCGTCGAGGCTGCTGCCCGAGGAAGACACCACGACGTACGAGCGCAGCACGGCGACTTCTGCACCGACAACGATGCGCGCTTTGAACAGCACAGGACCCGTCGGGGTTTGCTCCGAGCACTCGACTTGATACTTGACGTTCGAGATCTTACCTTCCCACGCGAACCCCTGCGTCGCGCCATTGAGGATCCGGAACCCGTCGGGCACTTCCAGCGTGACGTGGACAAGAGCACCACGACGAACGTCGAGCTTCGCATCCAGCGAGAGTCGGCGCGCCTCCGGCACCTCTGTCTGCGCGCGCTCGTACATGTCGGCTCGCTGGCTCAGCAAGAAGGCCCACACGGAATAAATAAAGGGCGTCGGCGACGTGGGCGACACGGCCGGCGGCGCGAACGCGCTGAAGTTGACGCGGTCGCGTCTGTCCAGCACGTCGTCTTCGAACCCGCGCGTCAGTCCTGTGGTCGAAGCAGCGACGCCAGCACCGCCAGACCGCTGGATGGAGCGGTACACCTGCTGGAACTTCTCCGACGGGAACTCGCTGTCTTGAATGCTGTTTGTCGGCGACAAGAGGTCGTACTCAGGCGCGTTGTCCAGGAACGAGTTGTTGTCGCCGGTGCGGAAGTTGGTTGGCGTCGACGCGGGCGAAAAGGCGTCGTAGTCGCGGTACTTCCGGCCAGTGTCGAGTGCCGTAACGTACTCCAGTGAGCCGCTCGACGGCGCGAACTGTCGTAGACCCATCACGTCATCGTCGTCGACTTCGTATTGAGGTATACTACCAAAGGCACCGTGGATCTCCGAGTCGGTAATGTCCGGCTCGCTGAATAACACGCCGGCCTGCGCGGACTGCACGAAGGTGACAGCACGTTCGTCTTCGCGAGTCGACTGCTCGACTGTATCAATAGAAGACAACGACGTCGAGGCTGTGTGGACTTGGCGATCGGACCCGCCGCCACTCAACGGACGTCGACGCACAGGAGCCGACGTGGTCGCAACCAACGGTGTCGTGCGGACCCCACGAGCACTGCCGTCTCTTGGCTCGGTCAACGACTTAGCTGACGAACTGGCCGGCGATAGGATCCTCGCTCGTTCAAGAAGCTCCGCCTGCTGCTGAATCACCAGCTCGTCGACTGTCTGGCTGATTTCATCCGCATACCGCTCGTGCTCTTTCAGCTCGACTAGCCGCGCTGTAAGCGGCTCATCGCTCGCCTTCACTGCCGATAGTGTGGCATCGACAGTCGCCGCCGAGTTAAGCGCGTCGCCTTTACCATCCTCGTCGCTATCGGGAGAATGCGACACCTTCTTCGCCGTTTGAGTGGTCACGCTCACGTGTTTAGCGCCCTTCTGCTCAGTTACCGAGTGAGGTGATGACGACGACGAGGTCGTTCCGTCATCCACCTGCTCGTGCTCGGACACGCCCTCATCGTGGTCGGAAGACTGGGTCTTGAAGTCCGGAGGGAGTCGACGCCCCTGGTCTCGCTGCTTGCTACTCGCGCTCACCTTACTATCTTGAACATGCTGCACGTCTTGTGGTTCTGAATACTGTCCGGACGAGATCGGTGACATTGGCGACGTTAGTGCCGGTGCTGATGGAGCTGCAGGACGCGCATCCTTATCGAGAAGACCGTGCTCGCACGATTCGTCATAACGTGCATCTTCGTGGTCCAAGGCTCGCGGTGACTCCAACGTCTCGTCAGGCAGGACAACTCGAGCAAGGGGAACGTCGCTCCTGTCCCACCCGCGACCGCCAGTTGGACGCCCTGGGCCCCGCCGCCCATGGCCTCTTCGTTCGCGTTCCCACTCGACTTCGCGCCCTCTTCGTTCGCGCTCCCACTCGTGTCCACGGCCCCTTCGTTCGCGCTCCCATTCAGGTCGGGTGTCTTTCTTGACGACGATCTTGATGCCGCACATATTGATTTCCTGCTCTTCGACTCCGCTCCGGCGGAAGTCGCTTTCAGATCGCGGCAAGTGAGGGCCAAACCGCGGCGGAAGCGGAGGCATAAGCGGTGGTGGCGGCAGCGGCATCTGGGGCATCGACGCTGACCTTTCACCTTCCATCATGGACGCCGGCCGTGCAGCAGCGTACATGGCAAATGGAGCCTCATCCTCATCGGAGCCGCGCGTTGCATTAGGATCTCGCTGCCGGAGTGATGCAGCCGCGCGATCAGCCGCCCCGTTCGATCCATCAGGCACCGACGACGTCGACGACGACGTTGATCCGTGCCTCTCACCGTGAGCCATCGCGCCGTATTCTGAGACTGGTGGCCTTCCTGTGGGGAAGTACTGGGCCGAGCCTGCCTGCATGGGCATCATCTCCATGAATCCTGGCGCGCCGGCGAAGAGCGACGACTGAAAAAAGGAGCCGCGTGGCTCGGTGATCCGCGTACTTCCGGTCGTGGATTCGAACAGGAACTCGGTCATCTTGTTGGACACGAAGCACAAGCCGTGCGCGGCGCTGACGCCCAGCTGGTGCGCGAAGAAAGCGAACGCGACGGCGGTGAAGATCTTGACGGCCACACTGTCAGACGCTACGAAGCTCTCGGCCGCGAGCGCGCTGCCCGCGGGCAGCAGCTGCACGACGCACACGAACCAGAGCGCCAGCGGGATGGAGGAGAAGATGAGATTCAGTACCCACTTGAAGAGCAAAAAGTAGAGCAGCGACGCGATCATGACGGTCATCGTCACTTCCCGTTGCGGGATCGGCGCTGCTTGTGGCGCTGCTGGCTGACTGTGGCGCCGCTGCTGCTGGTGCTGGTGGTGATGGTGATGGTGATGTCTGCGATTGTATTGGCGTTCCCAGTCGCTGTCGCCGTCTTCTTGAGCGGCCAGCGCGTTGATCCGCATCTCCATCCGCCATAGGTACGCGACGAAGACGCGCACCGAGCGTGACGAGCCCGAGAGTAGGCAGACGAGCAGCAGCAGCACCGTCGAGCCCGTGAGTCCGAACAGAACGCTCAAGAAGACGCCGAAGGTGAACGACGCCAGGTGGAAGCCGAGCGTGAGCCCCACGGACGCCAGCGCGTGCTTGGCGCCCATCGCGCCACCCTCCGGTCGCTGAACGCCGCTGTTCCCCGCCTCGCTTGCCGTGGTGGAGTCTATCGCGATATCTTCGGCTGCTTCCCCTTCTTCCCTCGCTCGGTGAACCACTCGCCGCCGAATGGTCGCTGGAATGGAGCGGGAACAAGAAGCAGACGCCGTGGGCGCCCAGGGGAGAGGAAGCGCCGCGTTCCAGCGACAACAGCGAGCGCGGAGAGAGGAGGGGAGCTGGGAGAGGGGGGAGGGGGAACGCCCGCCGCCAACTAATAGAAATGGGGAAGGCCGCACGCGCGCTTGACCGCCGGTCGGTCGCCGCTGTTTGTTTTGGAAAGTGGAAATCGGGGCGGAAGGTTTACTGATGGTCAGATTACCTATGGTACTACATACCCGCTGGAATTGATTGGATTGAGTAAATTTGCGTTTGTAATGTAGATATTTTGAGTAAAGTATGTCGTGCAGACTATGTGCAGCCTGTGAAATATGATACAATCACTCGTTGACCCCACCAGCAGAATGAACTTCTCGCCCCGGTCCCTCGTCGCTCCTTCACTTGGTTTCAGTATGCTCAAGACTGACTGCGGCACATCCACACGCGAAAGAAAAGGGCGCCGCCGCTCTCCAGTCTCCGCCAACAGCGCTGATCAGCTTCCTCCTCATGCCAACGGCAAACGGAGTGCCACCTCCACGTGTCCTCCTTCTTTTCGGCGTGATCGTCAACTGCTTCATTCGCTTCACATTAGTGAGTGTATTCTTTCTGGATCCGTTAACTAGAAGAGAGCATGCAAACACACGCATTGCTTGAGTTTGAGCCACCTAACCGACCGTGTCCGGCGCAAGGAGAGAGCGCGTCTCCGCATCGGAACAATCCACAAACGCGGGTTACCCGCGCAAGCGAGCTCCATCTCCTCGTTGCCAACATAAATACCGACGCCACCTCCATCGGCGTCTGCTATATAGCACGACCGGCGGCCAGCTCAGTCTAGCTCGTGGGCGAGATCCTCCACTCGTCGACCGTGCAGCACCGACATGCCCTCGGGGACCTGGAAGTACACGTGGACGTGGAAAATGTCGATGGAGCGCTCCGGGTTGTCGTCATAGTTCCACCGCTCCACGTGCGGCGCGTTCGCGTCGATCCAGTTCTCCACGTACTGCTTGATCTGTTCGTGGTTGAGCTCTCGCACGTGCCACAGCGTCCAGTGCTCGATGCCTTCGGGCGTGTCGTACGGGAACATGTTGGGCTCCAGGAACGCCGTCCTATTCTTGAGCGTGGTCGCAAAGATGTGCTCCTCCGCCGACCCATACATGTCGGCGATCTCGTCGAGGTGGTCCCACTTGCGCTCCTTGCACTCGTCGGTGCGGCTCCAGTACTCGATATAGAGAGTGCGGCGGCTGCGGCGGGCCGAGACAGCGCTAGCCTGTTCACCGTCAGTATCATTGAGCTCAACACCGACTTCATCCCCACGACCGTCGTAGCACGAGGTGTCCCGCAGGTCCTGCAAATCGACAAGAGCAGCGTCGACCTCGGCTACACGGTCGCTGTCATCATCATCACATGGAGAAGGGCAGGGCTTTGGCTTCTTGTGTTCAACGTCAGCATCTTCTGCGACGTTGCTCAGCTTTCTCTTGCGCGCCGGCGACGAGCTGCTAACAGTCGATGCAACAGCCGCATTAATATCAACCGAGTCGGGAGCCCGCGCGTAGCCACTCATACCATCCCGGATGCTGTGGGCGTCACCTGATTCGGGTCTAGTGCAGGTGCGGCGGGCGAAGTCGGCGCACGATGCCTGCAACGAGAAAGATAAACGCAGAAGCAAACGCTAGTTTATCAGACTCAAGTAAAGATCCACCACTACAATGTAATGCTGCAGACGCACCTCGGAATCGCGCGCGACCTTCTGGATGTTGGCGTCAACGTCCGAAATGGACGAGGGCGAGTGGTAAACCTCGCGCGGGGAGTCCAGGCGGCGCTCGATCTCGTCCGCACCGAGCTTTGGTGCGGTCGCCACAAGGGGAGCGGCGGCCGGCATGGTCTGATCAGGAGGCGAACCAGCTTAAAGACTGTCTTGGTCAGGCTCTCGGGGCGGCAACCACGCAAAGGTTGTTTGGTTGGGCCGGTCTCTCTTAGAGAGAGTACGGGATTTCCAGAAGGAGAGAGACGATCTCGCGCGTCACGACTCGATCTGTCACCCACTGCGGATAAACTTGGGCGTGTTCAGGAACGGCGGGTGACGGCGCGCGCGGCGGTAGCAGCAGCAGCGGCAGGCGATCACCCTAGAGGAAGCGATGACGAGGATCAACACAGCGGGAAGTGGCAGTGAGACGGCAAAAGTGCAAATTATAGGACGGCGCGACCCCCCCCATAGTGACGGGTGGGAAAGCGCGCCCGCTACCACGTCGTCCCTCCCCTTTCTATACAAATCCCCTACAAGAAGAAGTCGGGTCAGTCCTCTCTCGCATTCGAGAGTTTCTTTGTTCTTGCGGAAAAACGAAAGGAACACCTAAAGAATGTATGTTAGCCGAAACCCTAGGGGATTCTCTTTCCGCACGTCCCGTCCAAAAGGAAAGCGGCGACGCCCGCCACTTGTTTAGAGCAGGTCGCGCGAATGTTGCTCGAATGAAAAAAATACCCTCCCTAAACCGACATACCAGTAACCACATAACCTCCCAAACATTATTGGCTGACCAATTCCGTACTCGAGTAGTGCTCGGCGGTGACTGGTGCGGCAGCATTGGCGCAGACCACAACGCAGGAACGAAGTTACCGGACGCGATCGACCGATGGGCAAGCGCGCGCCGGCACACAAGCGACCGACGGCCGGTGCGGGTCTCCCTGTATATATGTGACGGGCCTGAAGGAGGTGCTGACCTGGTCTGTGCCTGTAACCCCGCAGAGGAGGCGGCGCTGGCGGCGCAGGTCTTCCAGCCGTCGCAGCACGCGCACCACCACAAGCGCAAGCAGGACGGCAAGAAGAAGAAGGAGCCGGCACTTCAGACGGCGTGGGTGGACGAGGACGACGAGGACGTGGAGGTCAACATCGAGGAGCAGAGCCGTCTGCGCAAGCTGCGCAAGACGGAGAAGGACGTCCAGATCGACGGCAGCGAGCTCCAGAAGCGCCTCAAGGCCCAGTGAGTGGCGTGCTTGCCGGTTCTTGCCATGGCAGCAACGAAAGCTCTGCACTAACGCTACTTGTACGTGATGATTTCCCAGGTTCACAGCGACGCACGGGTCGCTGGCGTGGGCGAACCCCGAGAACTTTCTGAACAACGAGCGCCTGGGCGGCGTGGACTCGGACAGCGACGATGGCGAGGAGCTGGAGCTGAGCGAGCGGCTGCTGCGCAGCACGGGCTCGATGCTGGAGAAGTCGAGCGGCCTTTTGGGACAGGGAACTCTCGATATTTGCCGCGTGAAGGACGCGAACCAGCACGCGCCGTCGAACGCGGTCATCCAGGCCGTCAACTTCCACCCGAACGGCAAGCTGATGCTCACTGCGGGCCTGGACAAGACGCTGCACCTCTTCCAGGTGGACGGCACGACGAACGCTAAGGTGGAGAACATCTTCGTCAAGGAGCTGCCCATTCTCGACGCCAAGTTCACGCTGGCGGGCGCGCGGGCCGTGCTCACTGGCCCGCGCTCGTACTTCTACTCGTACGACCTTGAGGCCGGCAAGGTCACCAAGATCCCGGGCATTGTCGGGCGGAAAGAGCGCAAGCTCGAGAAGTTCGTGGCGTCCAGCAGCGGCGACCAGCTCGTGTTCCTCGGCAGCGACGGCTACTTGAGTGCCGTGTCGTCCAAGTCGTACGAGTGGATCGGCAACATGAAGATGAACGGCGACGTGAAGTCCGCGGCCTTCTGCGACAACGACCGCTACCTGCTCAGCACGGGCAGCGACGGCCACGTGTACAAGTGGGATATGCGCACGCGCAAGTGCGTGTTTGTCCACGCCGACGAAGGTAGCCTCGGGAACTTCGCCGTCGCTGCCAGCTCGAACGGCAAGTACTACGCCACGGGCTCCAAGAGCGGCGTGGTTAACGTGTACGAAAGCGCGAGTCTGTCGGCGCCCGCAGCGCCCAAGAAGGCGCTGATGCACCTCACGACCCGGGTGGACAACCTCAAGTTCAACTCGGACTCGCAGATCCTCGCGATGGCGTCCAAGGACGACAAGGACGCGCTCAAGTTGGTGCACCTGCCATCGTTCACCGTCTTCTCCAACTGGCCCACTTCGCGGACGCCGCTGCACTGCGTGTCGGCCATGGACTTCAGCCCGAGCAGCGGCTACTTTGCGGTCGGCAACGCTCGCGGCCGCGTCCTGCTCTACCGCCTCACGCACTACAGGTCCACATAGAGCAGCAAGGAACGCCTGGAGGTGAATAGATTTGTTTTTCTTTTGTGTTCTCTGTCGCGACCGCTCTCCGTGGTTACCCTCGGGCTCTGGGGCTGTACGTGAGGTTGATCTTCTTGGCGGTAGAGATGAGCGAGTCCAGCGCCTCGTCGACGTTGGATTCGGCGTCTGCATCCAGCAGTTCGGCACAACAATTCGTCACATCAAATGCAAAGCAGGAAAGAGCGCTGCAGTCACCTACTTGCTTGCTTGCTCGCTTCCCCTCGGGTTCCTGGGAGAGCGCATGCGCCGTTAGGACTCAGCGATCCTCCTCTAGCGGCCAATGCTGCAGGTAGTTCGCGTACCTTTTTGAGCGTGGCGGGGATTCGACGCGGGCGAAGTTGTTGGCGTCGCGTCAGTCGCCGCTGGCAGTTGGCGGCGCCGTTGCCGTTGCTTGTAAGTCGCAATGCATGACATGCCACAGTTAGCACGTGCCTGCACTTCCGTGCCGTTTGTTGATCGTCTTTGCCCACCATTTGGGCTTGCGTGGCCTTCTGGAAGTTGGAAGGGTACAGCTCCGAGTCATCGTGCGACGTGAGCGGGTGCTGCAGCTGATACCGAAGCGCGTTGATGGCCACGCGCGAGTTCATTGTCGGGCGGATCTGTCCACGAGCAAAGAGTGAGGGAACCGGTCGATGAGCAAGCATGTTCTAGCCTTGAGCTTGAGGCAAACGGAGGCAGACAACGTACCCGTGGGTCGACCGCGAGGGATCGCTGCAGCAGGCTCGACGGGACGGCCGGGAGCTGTTGGAGGAGTCGACGTGTCAGTGCATCACAAGGCACTTCACACCAATCACTCAAGCACTTGCCTCGGCTGAGATCCCCTTGGCGACGGACTCCATCAGTTCGTCTTCGATGCCGACGCCGGTGAGGAACGTCGAGTCGTTCGGGTTGACACGCAGCGCTTTGCACGTCAACAAGAGTGGGTTGGTGTGGCTCGACAAGTGAGTTTGTCTGGGCATCAGTCGAACGTACGCTTGGAGTGCGGTGCGGAAGGGAGCGAGTCTGCAGCGCCGGCTCCCTGTTTCGTCATAAAGCAAAGCCAGTCAGACCTCAACACGTCACCAACGTCAGGTGTCTGCAGGGGGTACGGCCGTACGTCTTGCTTCCAACGGCTCGTAGCGTCCACAGCGTGGTCATCATCCTTCCAGCTCTTGCCGCCGCTCGGATCCATGAGCAAGAAGCTCGTGGCGCGGCTACGGAACGCTGGCTGCAGCGGCACCTGGTTCGGGATCATCTTATAGATTTCGACGTCGTCGTACGACGCGTGCCGCTTTTTCTTCGTCTCTGGGAACGCGATCACCACTGCGAGCGGTGGAGGTAGTGGAGCAGATGATGATGATGACGCAGACGTGGTCTGCTGCTCAGCACTCGCTCTAGTCGCTGCCATGTGCGCGGTCATGTTGGGCACGGGGTCGAAGATCAGCGTCGATGGGTCGCTCGAGCTCACGGCCGCCTGCGCAAGCGGGTTGCCGTACAAGATCAGCTTTCGCAGCGCCCGGAGCTCGCACGCCGGGAACACGGCGGCCTCGTCCGCGATTGCGTTGTGCGCGAGGTTTAGGTACGCCAGGCTCGCGAAGCCCGCGCCGCGCTTATCACCGACCGTCAACGCCGACTGGTATCAACTCGATAGCAGTTCGAACGAGACAAGAGCGTGCAAATGAGTACCTGCCATCACGAACCAGGAGAAAGCAGTAGGTAAAGATGACTGACCTCGGGGAAGTGCGTGACTTTGTTGTGGCTCAGGTTGAGGTTGCGCAGGCGCGGCATCATGGTGAGGAAGGTGAAGACGTCGGCTCCTGGGATCGCGTTGCCCTCGAGGGAGAGCGTCTCGAGGCGCGAGAAGCGGTCCATTACCGGCGGCACCGACCGGATGCGGTTGTTGGCCAGGTAGAGCTCCCGTATACGCAGTAGGCTCGCCAGTTCCTCGACGTCGCGCGATGCCAGGCAGTTGAACGACAGGTTGAGCACCTGCGCAGTCGCACATGCACCCAATCAGTCAGTCATGAACCATGTCAACTACTTGTTGCAGCCGACCAACATCGACGAAGCGATGAGCACCTCGAGGCTGAGGAAGCCACCGGGAGGGACAGTGACTGACTGCAGCGCGTTGCACTGAAGATCCAGCTCTGCAAGCGCCGGAAGGCTCGCGAACGGCTCGAACGGCGCCTGTCGTCGCCACACAAGCACACCGCTGAGTTGTCAGTATCGATTTGATTGCCTTGCTCGCCCTTCAGACGCACCTCGTTGTCGCTCATGTCGAGCCGCGTGAGGTTGCTGAAGAAGAGCAGGTCTTCCGCCACGACGCTCTGGATGTTGAGCTCGCTCAGCACGGCCTGCTTGACCTCGTCCGGGAACTCCACTTCAAGCCGCAGCAAAGCAACAGAGCGGTTAGCATCCGCACAGCCAGTTAGTCCTAGGCTCACTGTCGAGACGCTCACCGCGGCATCGGTCCAACAGCATGAAGCCGTCCAGCGTCTTGGGCGCATCGCGCTGGTTGCCTGCAGTTCCGACCGACGCGATCACCCCGCTGCTTGCGACTGTCTGACCGGACTGCACGAGCGTCGGGTGGGCGCCAGGCTTCTTGCCGAGCACGCGCTTCCGCCTGCCCGACGACGGCGGCGACATGGCTTGTCGATCACTCGGGGTGGAGATGGATCAGAGCGCCGAGATGCCAGGCCCGAGTAGCACGAAAGAATAGCGGGTCTTCCTTCGCGCTGGCAGCTCACCGACCGCTATAAATAACAGCACAGCACAGCTTACACGTCAATCAGTTCCAGACAATCCGAGTGTCTGGTCAACATGGGGGATTGGTGGAGGGGGAAAGGAACTGTGATTATTCTGGAGTGATGGCGTGCGTCGCCTCCTTCCCTTACATACATGCACAAAACTTTATCAGCGTCGCTCGACGTCTAGATCTCGCACCTGGCTGCGCGTCTCCACGTACAGCGGGGATGGATCAAGCGCGGCACACACTTCGTCGTCCCGGCCGTGACCGTGTGTTGTGAATGTGGCGGGCTCGTGCTTATCCAAACTTCGAGATGGCCTTCCAGATGATGAACACGCAGAGGCCGAAGATAATAAAGTACAGCAGCAGGATCTGCGACATCGTCTTGCACTTGAGGCTCTTGAGGTGCTGCCCGGCCTCGCGCGTGTCCGCGTGCGTGTCGTCGACCTGCAGTCATCAGCGTCGAGTCAGTTGTCATGAAGCACACAGCATACCGGCCAACAAGGCGAACGTACGTTGCCGCGGACGTTAATCAGGTGCTCGCGCTGCTCCTGGAGGTTGCTCGTGATGTTCTGCGCGGTGGCCTCCGTCTGCGCGATGATGGCCTGCGCGTCGCCCAGGTGGTCGTCGATGCGGTCTGTCCGCTTCTGATACCGAGCCTCGACCTCTTTCTGTTCGGTTTGAATGGACATTGCACAATGGCAATCAGTCAACTTGGTCGGTAGGACAGCTTGCGGTAAGCCGTCCAGCGCACCGGGTCGTTCGTTGGCTCCTGGCGCTGCTTGGCCGTCTCCATGAGCTTGGCGCGGTCCAAATTCGCCTTGAGCTTGTCGACCTGAGACTTGTACGTGCGCAGCTGCATAACCACCAGTAATCCACCATCCAGTCGGTCAGTCTCGGTCTCACGGGTCAGTGTGTCCCAGGCGTCGTGCTCCAACCTGCTGGTGCATCCGTCGGCGCTCCTGCGAGTCTCCGGCGCGCGACTCGCTCTCGAGGATCCGCATCTGCCGTGTCGTCATCCGCAACAGCGTTAGCTAAACCGCTCGACGTCCCCGAACGCGGTGGGATCAAGCGGTGAACGTACGTATCGCTCGGCCTCCGAGATGTTCCCTAGCGCGCGCTCCGCCAGCTCATCGCGCGCAGCTTCATTCGTCAGACAAGGAGTCATGTCGCTATCGTCAGCCCCCGTCCTCCATATGTAATGACAGCCAGCGAACAAGAGAAAGAGAAAGAGCACACGAACGCTCACCCTTGTTAGTGGCGTCGTTGAGCGCGCGGATGTCCTGCGCGGCGTCGTCGCGGAACTGCTCAAAGTCCTCGCTATAGCTCATGAATGAGTCCGTCATGGTTTCCGCCCGCCTTTTCGGTCCGTTCCCCTGGTTCCTCCGCGCCGACCGCGACGCTGGGCTCGTACGAGAGCACTGCTTCTTCCTATGGCGCTAGCTGAGGACAAGACGCGCGTGGGGCGCCAGGAAGCGATAACAGCGAGCGCGGAAGACGACGACTCGGCGACCGACTCGACCGCTTGGGTTTGTTTGTTCGCGCAGATGACGGCAGGAAGTCAGTGAGAGAGAACACAAAGGGAGAGGGCGGGGGTGGGAGCCGATTTGCAATTCAAAAACGAATTGAAGCGACAGAAAAATAGGTACAGCGTACCGTTTTAGTGGGTTGTGGTGGGTTACTGTACCCTACATATGGTACTACCATCAAAAATGGGTTCACAGGCGGCGCTTTGTCGCATTTTACAGAGAATCCACCGAAGAAGCTCACGAAGAAGATGGAGGAAGCGAGGGCTCTTGGCGGCTGGATTCTGGCCGAGCGACTGCGTTGGATGCGTTGGCATTCATGACACGATGACTCCATGCTGTGTTCGATTGAGTGGCGTCGGCCCTGGCATGCTGGGCCCCGTAAGACGACCGTGAACGAGAATCAAAGCGACGCACAAGATTCCAAAGTGCCACAATGGCACGTTTTCATTCGTTGGTGAGGGAAAGAACCACAGAGAACTCGCAAGCAAAAGGAGAACAGCACCTGCCAGCTACAGCGCAACCCCACTCGTCCGCTGCTGCTGGCACGCTGCGCACGTCGTCGGCTTAGTCCAGGCCGAGCACGTTCTCGAGGAAGAAGACGAGGAAGATGGAGGTCGGGTACAGCAGCAGCACGATGAGTCCGTCCACGAGGCGCTGCGTCTTCTTCATGGCGATGTAACCGATCACGAACTCCACGAACAGGATCGAGAAGGTCTCGGCCGAGAACTCCCAGACCAGGCCCGTGGGCTTGAATGCGATCAGCGCCGCGAAGATGCCCAGGCAGAACGTGTTGTTCATGCACGCGGCGCCCAGCAGCGCCGAGATGGAGATGGAGATCGTCTTGGACGTCTTCTTGAGCGCGTAGTTGTACGCGGCGATCAGCTCACTGGCGTTGGACGCCAGCGGCGCGACCACGAACGACACGTAGAAGGCCGGGATGCCCGTGCGGGAGCCCACCTCCGACAGCACGTCGACCATCGGGTCCGAGAAGATGAGCACGAGCGCCGTGCCAATGAACAGCATGTACGCGGCGCGGATCTTGATCTGCTTCTGCTGCTCCTCGATCGAGAGGTCCGCGAGGTCCTCCGGGACCTCTTCCTCCTCCTCATCCTCGTCGTCATCGCCCTTGGGGATGGCGAGCGACTTCTGCGAGTCCACGACAACGTGCTTCATCTCAACGCGGCGACCGCGCGACTCGGCCTCGTACTTGGCCAGCAGGTAGCGCGTGACCGCCTCGACGAGCTCGTCAAACTCAATGAAGCCGCTCTTGTCCTTGTCGGCGGCGGCGATCCACTTCTCGGCCTCGTCGCGCGTCAGCGTCTCGCCCAGGTCCTTGAAGAAGAGCTGCAGCTCGTCCGAGTCCATGCGGCGGTCCTTGTTCTTGTCGTACGCGACGAAGAACGGGCGGAGGAGGTCCTCGAGACGCTCGTAGTCGGCGCGCGACGTGAGCGGCGTCGACGCGCTGGGCGTCTGGTTCTTGAGCTTGGACAGTTCCTTGGCGAGGATGCCCGACAGGCTGATCTCGCCGTCGCGGATCGCGGCGACGCGCACCTCGTCGATGACGTCGTCCTTGACCTCGGACGAGCGCTTGACGTTCCAGTACAAGTAGGCGAAGAACGCGACCATGGAGGCGACGAACGCCGCGATGGCGAACGGGCGCTCGGCGCGCGCGGCCTGCTCAAAGTCCAGCTCCGAGTCGCGCTTGCTCGTGCCCGTGAAGAAGAGCGCCGGGATCTGCAGGATGAGGTAGATGAGCGATGTGATGACCATGGTCTTGGCGTTGGACGGGATCTCATCGAAGAGCACGACGCCCGTCTTGAAAAGGCTGCGGTTTCCCGGCGGCGACAGCTTGGTCCAGTTGGGGTCGTTCTTAGGGCGCACGTAGTTGCCGCGACCGTGTTCGTCAATGTTGACGCGGCCCGCGAACACGCTGAGCGCCCAGGGGATGGTGAGCAGCATGATGGTCGAGCCCGCGAGCGCGCCCACGCCCACCGACACCTGCTCCTGCGCGTCCGGGCCCATGCCCGAGAAGAGCACGATGGCGCCGTCGGGCACGGCGCCCAGCACCGGCAGCACCACGCTGCCCACGATGCCCGCCATGGACGGCACGAGCAGCAGCAGCTCGCTGCCGTCCGAGATCAGGTTGCTCGCGTTGAAGAGCACGTAGCCGTAGACCACGCCCAGGAACAGCACTTGCGCCAGGCCGTAGCCCGACTCGGGCAGGTCCTTCGGGTCGATGAAGATGCTCGACATGCTCCCTCACCCCGTTCGACGGTTGTTCGTTCACTCGCGCGCTTTTGCCAAGTGAGAAGCATGGAGAGGGGCGCGGATCCAAGGCGGCTAGCAGCTGCGGCCGTTGTGTGTCAATGCGCATCCGGACGGTATCCGGATGGATCGCGTCTGGTCTAAAGATCAGGTGGTTGGTTGAGAGGGTGGGAAGATTGCGCTCGGGGATGGGAGGCGAGCGGACTGGAAGCGGCCGGACGGAAGACGAAGGATGCATCACCAGGCTCTGGATTTCGCCCCACGATCATTTGGCCTCCATCCTGGCCCTGCGTCAGCCACTGCCGGCGGCCTCGGAAGACTGGAGGTGTTGGCATGGGCTCGGGGCTTTAGTCGACGTTTTACTCGATCGATTAAGGCTGGAACGTGTACTGCTTTTCTTGTAAAAGAAGGGTCGGAAGCACTGAATTAGCAGAGAAGGACTCGAATCAGTCGGCGTTCGGCACCCACAGCTGCGCGCGGCTTTTTCATTTGGTTCCACTATGGTGCACACTCATCAATTCGACTCGTGTTTGGTGACCGAAAATGGGTTTTTTTCCCCTTTCAAAAATGAAGCGCGGTGGTTGGCAATGGACCTCGCAGGCTGTGGCTTGCCTCAATGATGGCGCCGCGTTGACTGGGCCGCCATTAGAGGTGTCAACGTTTAGGCCGTGAACGTTCAGAAACTCACCTTTTACTTTACTTTTGAAGTTTGCTCTGAACTATCCTTGAACGTTTGTGAACTACCCGCTTACTTTAGACTGACTAAAAGTATCGCATATATAAAAAGCAAATGAGACCAAATGGGAGTTGTTGAGCTTCCTGCTCGGCAGCAGCTGACAGAAAAGGGGCAGTTTACTGTGGTGAACGGTGAATTTCGAAGTACAGTACTCCTTCTCCGTGCCTGTGAGTGTGGGGGAAAGAATGAGGTGGTGGCGGGTTCATGATTTGGAACTATCGTGTCATTCGTGGCGCTGTGACCAGATTGGACACTGTGGATTCGTTGCGTATACCTCTCCCAATTCAAGGACCGGTATAGTATACGGGGACGTATCCACCTCAGATGTATACTGATTTGCCGCCGACCTTGCGCATGCCACGACGTGTTGTATCCTCTTTGTCCAGTCGGTTCGGTGATTTTCGATGGTTGCATAAGTTCTGGACAGTGGTGCAAGGCCTTCTCCCACCCTGGCTGGGTGGCAGGCAGGGCCGCGTCCGTCGTCACGCCAAACTCAACCTCATTCACGGAGCAGAGGCCCAACCGCATGCGCTCAACTTGACTCAGCGCAGCAGCACGTAACCCACGCAGCCGCCGTTAGATTGGTCGTCGCTTTATAGCTACACTATGTACTGCTCCCACGCACAGTATAATCGATACAGCCAGCTGTGGTGCAAGCGGCATGGCTCGCACGGTTCAGCCTTCATGATAAAGACGTCAAGGCCGAGCGCGCCTCACTTGGTCGCTTCAACGATAACCTTCGTCCCGGCTATGTTATATGTCGAACCATTTCCCAACATATAAAGTGCTGGACATAAGTATAAGACCACCACATTTTTATTTTTTCCCCACACAGAGTAATTGGAAGCGGTTTTCGACCAATCATATTGTGAAGAAAAAAGCACTCGGACCGTTCAGTTTATTTTTAAATCGCCTGTATGGCCGCCGAGATACAGAAGATGGGGCATTCTGAGGGCGGACCTAACTATAAGACCATGACGGTAAGATTGGTAATTTGAAGCGAAAACAGCATGTTCGAGGTTGCTAAAACTTGCTTTTAGCGCTCTTTAGCTCCAGCACCTGATCAATGCGCTTTGGCATCGATTTATTGAGCTTTACCAGCTCATCAGGGCCGATATTCTGCCACGCGCGCAGAATCGCGTCCTTCAGCTCCTGCTGGGTCGAGAATTGACGTCCGCCGCTGTAAACGCGCCGTGCTAAGATGCCCCAAAGGTTCTCGATAGGATTTAAGTCGGGGGACTTAGCTGGCCAGTCCAGGATGTCGAAATCTTGGGCGGCAAGCCACTTCTTCGAGTGACGGGAGATGTGGATCGTGACGTTATCTTGCTGGAAAATACAGCCCCTCGAGTGGTGTCTGGTTGTAAATGGCAGCAACTAGTTCTCCAGCGTCTGCGTGTACGCAGCGCTGTCCTGGCGGCCAGCAAGAACAGCTAGCTGCGACTTCCCGGCAACCGAAAACGCTGCCCAGACCATGACCGATCCGCCTCCCATCTGGCGCTTGGAAAAGAGCTCGCCCTCCCTCCGCAGATCATGCCAATAGAATTGAAACCCGTCGGGGTCGTTTAGGTTGAACTTCTTCTCATCCGAAAAGACGACTCGCCACCATTTCGCGTGCCAGTTTTGGAGCTTCCTCGCCCACTCGAGGCGCTTCTGCTTGTGCGCGGGCGTGAGCGCTGGGGTCTTTATTCTTTTCTGGCACTTGAGCGTCGGGCAGGCGGCAAGCAA
>JAADXW010000305.1:0-26079 GCA_023337975.1 Phytopythium ostracodes
ACCACGACCACGACCACGACCACGACCACGACCACGACCATGATCACGATCACGATCATGACCACGATCACGCCGAGGAGAATCAGACGAGTGGGCGCGCGCGCTTCTCGCCGGCGGTGTGGGCGGAGGCGCTGTTCGCGACGGCCATCGTAGGCGCGGCGCCCGTGCTGGTGCTGCTGTTCGTGCCGCTGGGCGTCGGCAACAAGGACGCGCAGAAGCCGCTGCTGCGCGTGTTCCTGAGTTTCGCGGCCGGCGGGCTGCTGGGCGATTCGCTGCTGCACCTGCTGCCGCACTCCATCCCCGAGGGGTACAGTCAAGACCACGACCACGGAGGCCACGACCACGGCCATGATCATGCGCACTCGCATTCGCTGGAGGACCTGCACGTGTGGCTCTGGACGCTGGCGGGCATGATGACGTTCCTGATGCTTGAGAAGTTTGTGCGCGCGCAGACGGGAGGCGACGCCTACGGGCACAGCCACGGCCACAGCCACGGCCACAGTCACGGTGTAGCGCCCAGTGATGCCGCGCAGTCGGCTTCTGCGTCCGCGTCCAGCGCTCGCAAGCGGCAGTCGCACAGCAAGCCCAAGTCGGACGACGACGCGGCCGACGGCCGCGCGCCCGACGCAGTGCCTGAGCTCAAGCCGCTGCACCAGCCGATCGCCGCGGCCGGGTACCTCAACCTGGCGGCCGACTTCGCGCACAACTTCACGGACGGGCTGGCGATCGGCGCGACATTCCTGCGCGGCAGCGGCTGGCAGACGACGCTGGCCATGCTGCTGCACGAGCTGCCGCACGAGATCGGCGACTTCGCTATCCTGATCCAGTCGGGCTTCACGCGGCGCGAGGCCATGCTCACGCAGCTGCTGACGGCCGTCGGCGCCATGGTCGGCACGGTGCTCGGGCTGCTCATGGAGGGCGTGGGCGACTCGAGCTCTGCCTGGATCTCGCCCTTCACAGCCGGTGGGTTCATTTACATCGCGTGCGCGAGCGTCATGCCCGAACTGCTCGAGGACTGCTCGCTCGTGCAGTCGGTCAAGGAGGCGCTGGCCATGGCCGCGGGCATCGGCCTCATGGCGCTCATCGCTCTCAGCGAGTGAACAGCAAGTAGCTAGGGAGGAGGAGGCGGTGTTCATGTGTGTGTGCTGCTGACTGTGAGTCAACATCTAAAGCGATCAACACCCTCACCCAACGCGCCAGTCATAAAGCTAATCGCTCGCATTGTCCACCACGTCATGAGGCCTGCGCGGCCGGGCACATGACCGACCGAACAAGAAAAAAAACTATACAGCAACGTGCATGTCGAGGAGGAGCCCCACTCGAGTCGGCGAGACTCCCGTCTCCCTCCCTCCGCTCGTCTCTTGTCAATATAAAATGACGCCGCTCGCTCGCGCAATGGAGTCGACTACAGCCGACCGACCGGCCTGCCAACTCACTTGTCGGCGCTGTCGTCCGCATCCGTCGGGCTGTAGCCGCTGGCCGAGGGGTTGTAGCCCTCCGTCGGGTTGTACTCGGGCGACGCCGGGCTGTAACCGGGCGACGTCGGGCTGTACGCCGGCGACGTGGGCGAGTACGCCGGGCTCGTCGGGCTGTAAGCCGGAGACGTCGGCGAGTACGCTGGAGACGTCGGCGAGTACGCTGGAGACGTCGGAGAGTACGCGGGTGAAGTGGGCGAGTACGCCGGGGACGTCGGACTGTACGCAGGAGTGTACGCGGGCGAGGTCGGGCTATACGCGGGTGACGTCGGCGAGTATGCAGGCGAAGTCGGGCTGTAAGCGGGCGACGTGGGCGAATACGCCGGCGACGTCGGCGAGTACGCCGGCGACGTAGGCGAATAAGCCGGGGACGTCGGGCTGTACGCCGGCGAGGTCGGACTGTACGCAGGCGACGTCGGGCTGTACGCCGGACTCGTGGGGCTGTACGCAGGCGACGTCGGGCTGTACGCCGGAGACGTCGGGCTGTACGCAGGCGACGTCGGCGAGTAGGCCGGTGACGTGGGCGAATAGGCCGGCGAGGTTGGGCTATACGCGGGTGACGTCGGCGAGTACGCCGGCGAGGTCGGGCTGTACGCCGGCGAGGTCGGACTGTACGCAGGCGACGTCGGGCTGTACGCCGGACTCGTGGGGCTGTACGCAGGCGACATGGGGCTGTACGCTGGAGAAGCGGGGCTCAGCGGCGACGCGGGGCTGTGAGCAGGCGAAGCCGCCATGAAGCCAGGCGACGCCGGACTCGCCATAGGCGAGAAGGCACCCGCCGCGGGCGAAAACGATCCGCCGCCCGGGCTAAACGGCGACGAGGCCGAGAAGCCAGGAGTCGACACGAACGGCGTCGACATGGGCGTGCCCGGTCCGTGGTCGGGACTGCGCCACTCGTTGTCGAGGCCCTGCATCACCTGCTGGATCTCCGATGCCTCGTACTCAATCGCATGCGCAAGCTTCTTGGCGTCCAGCACCAAGTCCATCAGACCCGTGCCGAGCGGTGCCAGCTGACCAAGCATCACGTTCTCCGACACGCCCGTGAGCGGGTCACCCTCCGAGAACATGGCGGCATCCATGAGGATCTCGACCGTCTCTTCGAACGAGCAGCGCACGAGCGGGCCAGAGTCGTCGCGGTTGATGCCGTGACGCGTGATCGCCATCAGGTGACCTCGGAACGTCATGACGTCCGTCAAGCACGCCAAGTGGCGGTAGTTGACGTAGGCGCCGTCGAAGGAAATGACCTGGCGGATTTCGTTCAGCAGCGCGCGACGCACAGCTTCGATACCCAGCACCTGGATGATCTCGACAATGTCGTTCGAGATGGTGCGCGTGGCGTCCACCTGCGGGTAACATAACACGTCGAGCAGGTTCGTGCCATCTGTGTCGAGCATCCACTCGTTCATCATCTTGAAACCCACATCGTCAAACCAGTGCGTCGACGGACCCTCGCGGATGTACACCTTCTTGATACCCTGGATACCGCGCAGCTTCATCTGCGTCAGCATGTTCTGCTCCACGCGCTTCAGGAACGTGTCGTCTTCTTGGCCAACAGCCGAGTCGCCCTGACGCTGCAGCTTCTCTTCCTCGTCGCTCATGATGCGGATACGCAGCACAAGGCGGTCGGCGTTATCGTCCGTGAATATGCACGACAGGTCCTGACCGTATTCCGTCTCAATCTGCGCAGCAATCTCGCTCATCGACAGCTTCTTATCGGCCATCATCTCGCGGTTCAGCTCGATTCGCAGCAGCCACGGCGAGCGCGCCATCGGCGTGTCTTCATCGGGCATTTCGTAGTACGTGGCCACGAACTCCTGGTCCTCCTCCACAACCGTGTTCATCGGGTCGGGATCGTAGTAGATCGACGTGTTGGCCGTCACATCCGCCAGCGTCGTGTACTCGAGCTGCGACTGGATGAACTTGGCCTTGTCAGCGTCGTGCGCGCAGTCCGGAGTCAGAAAAATGCGCAGGGACGGTGTCCGCACGTCCTTGGCGATGTTCATGATTTCCTTTAGACGCGGCACACCAAGCGTCACGTTCTTGGCCGACACACCGGCGTAGTGGAACGTGTTCAGCGTCATCTGCGTCGCCGGCTCACCAATCGATTGCGCTGCCACGACACCCGCCATTTCACCCGCCGACACCAGCGCACTCGTGAACTTGGACTCAATCTCACCGATGAGCCACTCGAAGGCCGTCTCCGTCAGGCGGTGCTCCAAAGTCACACACTTGGACGCCAGCGTCGATCGCAGCAGAATCTGGAAGAACAGGGTCGCGTTCTCCTGCGCTTCAATACTCAAGCGATCATCGCCTTGCACGACGACAATCTTCTTGCACAGCTCCTTCACGCCTTCAATGATGCGCGACGGGTGAAGACTCGACGGCTTTTCCAAGTCGATGCTGAAAAGCTGCTGCGCGTTCTGCAGCAACCGCCGCACGTTCACAGGGATCTGAGCGGCGTTGTCCGACTCCTGGCCCTGTCCACGACTCGCCAAAATCACTCGCAGGTTCACGCGGTCCTTCTGCAGCTGCGCGACTTCGTCACGGAGCAACTGCTGCGTCTGTTGGTTCGTGCGAATGTCCTTAATGATGTCCGGCTCCAGGAACAACTGGTCTGGGGCGTTCGGCACACAGCCGAGGAACTCGCTCGTCGCGTCGAACACATACTTGGACTCGAACTCGCGCTTGTTCAGCTTGTGGGACTCGAAGCGCTGCTTCTCCACCCATACAGCGTCCATGCCGTCTTCGCCGTACAGGAACTGGATAATTTCTCCCTGGGCATTCCGCACGGTGCCGTCGTACCGCGTCATGACAGACTCCATGGCCTTCACAAGTCGGCGCTGGATGTAACCCGTCTCGGCCGTCTTGACGGCAGTATCAATCAAACCTTCACGACCACCCATAGCGTGGAAGAAGAACTCCTGCGGCGTCAGACCCTTCAGGTACGAGTTCTCCACGAAACCTCGGCTCTCCGGACCGAGATCATCCTTGCCATAGTGCGGCAGCGTACGGTTGTTGAAGCCGTACGGGATCCGCTTGCCTTCGACGTTCTGCTGGCCCACACACGCAATAATTTGCGAGATGTTAATGAAGGAGCCCTTGGAACCAGACGTCACCGTCGCCTTAATGTTGTTGGTCTCGTCCAGACTGCCCTGTGCCTCGCGACCGGCCTGGTCACGAGCTGTGTTCAGCACAATGTTGACGAAATGCTCGAACGACTCGACCATCGTACGACCCGGCTGCGTCTCGAGCTTGCCCTTCTGGCCACGCTGCACAAGGTCGTGCACCTGGACCTTGGCCTGTGTGATGATATCGACAATCGTCTTGAGCGTGCTCACGTCGGCAATCGTGTCACTCACACCGACTGTGAAGCTGCGCACGACCAGCCAGTTGTTCACCAGCTTCTGAATGGCTCCCAGGAAGTACTTGGTCTCTTCCGCGCCCTTCTCAAGCATCACGGTATGGATCAACCCGCCCGCCGACGAACCAATCGTCTTCTTGTCGATGATACCGGCCAGCAACTCCCCGCGTTGCACAATCACGCGCGAGTCGACCGGCGACAGATCCGCGAACTTCTCCTTGCTATTGTGCGTCGACGAAAAGCCCGTGAAGTTGATCTGCGGGATAATCATCGAGAACATCTGCTTGCCCGTCCAGATCGGCCGGTACTTGCCGAGCTTTCCCTTCTGCGGCACCAAGATTGCCGGCGCGGGGACCTTTCCGTCCCACGTGTTCACCCACATGAGCAGGTTCATGACGAGATCCTTCTCCACGAAGATGTCTCGCTTCGTGAACTTCTGCACACCGAGCAGCGAGTCCTGCACGATACCCATGACCGGCCGGTTACTCTGCGGGGTAATAATCACCTTGTGCACCATCATCAGCTCCTGCGCTTCCGCGCGAGCAGTCAGCGACTGCGGCACGTGCAAGTTCATCTCGTCACCGTCGAAATCGGCGTTGTACGGTGCCGTGACCGACAGGTTCAAACGGAACGTCGACCAGTCAAACACCTTGACGCGATGCGCCATGATCGACATCTTGTGGAGCGACGGCTGACGGTTGAACAGCACCAGATCGTCGTCACGGAGGTGGCGCTCTACGATCCAGCCGCACTTGAGCGCCAGGTCCGACTTGTTCTTGATGTATCGCAGATCGATACGATTGCCGTCCTCACGGATGATATACTTGGCACCAGGGTGCTCCAGCGGACCATTCGAGATGAGCTGGTGCATGTACGCCATGTTGAACGGCGTCACCCGCTCTGGGACCGTCAGGTTCATCGCGATCGAACGCGGGACACCGACTTGGTCAATCTCAAGGTTCGGGTCAGCTGTGATGACCGTACGCGCCGAGAAGTCGACACGCTTGCCCATCAGGTTGCCACGAATGCGGCCTTCCTTGCCACGCAAGCGCTGGCGCAACGTCTTCAGCGGCTTGCCGGACCGCTGTTGAGCCTGCGGAAGGCCCGGCTGCTCATTGTTGAGGAACGTCGAGAGATGGAACTGCAGTAGCTGCTCAAACTGCTCAATGATGTGCGACGGCTCACCCTTGCGCACGCAGTTCAGCAGCGCCAGGTTGGCCTTCACGATGGATGCCAAGTTGTGCGTCAAGTCGTCTTCACCGCGCGCCATGCCGTCGAGCGCGACGGACGGGCGGACGTGCGGCGGCGGCACGGGCATGAGCGTCATAATGAGCCAGTCCGGGCGCGCCCAGCGAGGGTCCAGGCCCAGCGCGTAGCAGTCCTCGTCCGAGATGTTCTTGAAGATGGAGAGCACTTTGGCGGCGGGAAGATTCTGCTTGCGGTCGCCCGAGCCGGGCACGTCCTCCATCTGTTCGGGGAACTCGACGAGCAGCTTGATACCCTGCTTGCGGTACTTGGGCTGGAGCCCACCGCAACCGCCGTGGCCGCCCTCTCGGGGCTTGTCCTTGTTGTCGAGCCCGCCCTGCAGACCGATGTTGAGGTCCTCGCGCATCTTCTCCATGTCGGCCTCTTCGCCGTACTCACACATGCTCTTGTTGCTGCAGATCTCGTACACGGCCTTGAGGCGGCGCTTGCCGTTCTTGATCTTCATGGCCGAGCGGAAGCGGTGGTCGCGCTCGTCGCTCAGCACCTTGGAGCAGTGGAAGCAGACCGAGCGAAGGATCTTGAGCACCTCCTTGATGAAGCCCATGTGGTACATGGGCCGCGCCAGCTCAATGTGACCGAAGTGACCCGGACAGTCGTTCACCTTGCCGCCGCTGCCGCTGTACGTGCCTGGCGGTTGGAGAGAGGGGATATTAGCGTCGGCTACATGTATACAAATCTATAGAAAGAACCGTTCGTCGCCTTACAGTCGCACGTCTTGCAGCGCGCGCGAAAGTCGCACGTGCCCATGCGCGGGTCACCGATGCCGCCGATGACCGGGTGGCCGTTGAGGTACGTCTCCGGGCGCGTGATGCCGTCAGGGATGATGCGGTCGTTCACCTTGGTCTGCTTGGTCACCGACATGGCGCGCACCTCCTCTGGACTGAACACGCCGAACTGCAGGTACTTGACGCGCCGCAGCCGCGCGCTCGAGTACGAGAACTGCGTCGACGACATGCTGGGCTACCTGGCTTCTTCGCTTCCTTCTCCCTTCTTCTTCCTGTCCTTTCCTTTGTCTTTGGGGGACGCTCGGTCGGCTGTGTTCGCCGCCTTGTGTCGCCTCCGAACAAAATCACTCGCGTGCACGCCCGCGCTCGCTCGCCCACGCGACCCTTTGATCCGAACAGACCGAACCGCCGGGGGTGAACAGGAAGCGGCGAGTTTGCAAGTGAACGGCTGACTGGGGGGAGAACCGAGCAGGGGGAGGAAGGGCGAGAGGGAGGGGGCGTTTCGTCCTCCAGACGGAAGATGTCGCACTCTTCATTGGCTGAAATGATTTTAAATTGTCTCATTGGATGGAATTCTGCGTGTATCTGATTGTTCTTTCTCTTTGATTGGCTATAAGTCAAATTCAAGTACTACAGTGCGCAAAAGTGTTCGGTACAGCGGCCGCCGCCACTGCGACGTACCGTATCTGTCAAATGTGCTTCATTTCGAGGGTTTTGTACCCATTCAAAGACCTGCTGGCTCACCTCCCGGCGAACTCGAGCGCGTCGGCGCAGCTAAAGCGCAGGAAAAGCGGCACAGTGTCGTCGCCATCGCTCTGTTCGCCGTCGCCGTCGCCGTCGCCCTGGTAGTCGCTGTAGCCGGTGGAGCAGTCCGAGCACGACGTGCTGGCCAGCGCCTCGAGGTCCGTGGCCGTGTAGTCTGCGAGGTGCGCCTGACGTCGTCTTTGTGGACCACCACGCGTCTGGATAGTAGCCTGAAAGCTCCCTCGACTATCTGCTGTCGTATCAGCATAAGTGACGTGGCCTTCGCCACGTGCGATCGGCTGGATCGGTCCTCCCGCCTCGCCTCGCCGCGGAACGTGAGGCTTAAACGTGCACTCCATCATCTCGAGCTCCTGACAGACTTTCTTCTCGGCGTCGAGCGTCTGTTCTCGCTGGGCCGCCCACGCCATCGATCGACGGTAGAACGCCTCGTTGCCTGACTGCTTTTGCTCTGCTTCGATTGGGTCCCATGCGGATCGGTACCATGGGTTGCGGAACGTGCACTCGTGCAGCTGCAGCTCCTCGTTGCGCTGCTTCTCTATCAGCCGCCGCGCTTCTCGTTGCTGCTGCCACCGAACGTGCTTCTCGTATATCGCATCGGCCGATTTTAACCCGACGCGTCGAGGGTTCTGCCGTTGCTGGGCGCAATCGCTTGGGACGCGCGCGCAGCACGGACACAGCCGGACCGACTTGCGGCGTTCCGGCTGCCGTCGCTGCTTCGTGGCGAGCTGTCGGCTTCGAGCGCTAAGCTTCGGAGTGGTCTAGTACGTATCCGAGCACAGTTCAAACGAGTTTGTGAGAAACGGTTGATGGCGGCAGCTCTTGAGCAACTGAGCGACTCACCAACATGCCCGCCATCTGAGCCGCTTGCTGCTCGCTCAGCTGTATCCGCTTCTGCTTGTACCGGTCGGCCATCACGTACAACCGCTTGACCACATCATTATCTCCGCTTTTGCTGCCCGCATGCCGTGAGCTCTTCGGCCCGATACCCGCGCAAGCAGTCCCCTGTATGTTGTCAGACCGAGTTGGTTGCCGTTGCAGCTGAGACTGTCCGTAGAGACGCTCGAACACTGGGCGGTCACGGGTTCGAGTCAGGTTGAGAGAGTGCGGAGCGAGTCGTGGGCCGGCGACTTGGCGCACTTGCTGCTCTTGTTGGAGGATCCGCTCCTCCTTCTCATACTGGTAGATCAGCCCAAGAAGTTGCAGCCTGTCCTCCACTTTGCAGCGAGCGATTTCGTCTCGCCGATAATCGAGGAGGTCATTGGATCGCGTACTGACCACCAGCTTTGCTTCACAGGCCTCAACCTCTTTCGTCGCCTCCGCGGCGCGCAAGCGAGACAGTTTGTTCTCCTTCTCGCTGTGCCAGGCAAAGAGGTGAGAGACTTGCCGCCGCAACCGCTTGGAGCGCTACACTCGCCATGTCCAATGTTAGTGGTTGAATCAGCCAAGCCAGTGTCTTCTTCACTCGACATGAGAGAAGCGTTGACCGACCTTGTTGATCTCAGGCGTGTGGACGCTGCTTTGCTCCTCGACGGCCGCGCGGTGCCGCAGCTCGTCCTTCTTCTGTCGACTCTTCTGCTGGAACCGCAGCATTCGCGTCTGGAAATCCGGCTCAAAGTTGTCACTCTTCCTCAGCAGCGCGATGGACTTCCTGCTGACGTAGCTGAGAGGAGGTTGGGCCGACTCGCCGTCACTGGAGTTGTCGTGTGTGGCATTATCTGCTGGTTTCGTTCTGACCTCGGAAGCAGACTCAGCACGGGGTGGAGGAGCTGCAGCTGCAGCTCCCACGACTCGTTTGCCTTGGATTTGGACGTGGATGTCGTGTCTTGCAGGCTCTGCGCGGGCCTTTGGTGGTCGCCGTGTTGGTAGCGGCGCTACAGGAAGCGCGCGAGTCGAGGAGGGCGCAAATGCATCGCATGCTCCTCCGTCAATTGTCACCGGGGAATATCCGTCGCTAGAGACCGCAGAATTTACTGGCTGGAGCTTTGCAGTCGCTGGTTCCTCGCGTCCTCCGGGTAGTAGTACCGTGTCGCCTGACTCGGACGTCGCGTCACTGCCGTCCTGGTCGATGCCCTCGAGCCGAAGCATGTTCTGCGGCACGCCACAAACAACCCACCGTGAGTACCACACCACGCGCAGGAACCGGTCGACTCTCACTCTGAGATTGTGAGGACTGCTACCTGCAAGAGGTCCCTGAGTGCAGCGACTTCATCGCGCGTGTCTGTCATTCACCAACGATTATTTGGGCAGCACAATGAGTCAATAGGTGCCTGTGCTAAGCTTGCTTGCGCCTGTACCACCACCGATGGCGAATTTCAATCCAAGCCAGCGTGCGCAAACCTTGTAATCGCGCCTCCATACCCGCGTCAGTCCGACCGCGCTAGCCTCCGTGCAGCAGTAAAATGCCATTCACAGCGCGTCGTTGACCGAGCGGGCATGACGGTTACCCCTCCTTTAGCGCACCGGCATCACACAGCGCTTGGCTAGGTCAAGGCGATGCCGTTTTTGACTCGGTCGACTCAAAAATAGCGCCACCAGGAGCACGCACCCCTTGTTTCCGTCTAAACAGCTCCATCAATCAACCCGAATGCCGATGCAAGCAGCGCCTTTGATGAGCTTTCCAACACCCCCACGTCCCTTCGCGTCCACCAATATTTGGGTTTGAAATCAATACGCGTCCCTAATTGATTTCGTAAGAGTACATATTGTGTTGCGATATTTCGTAAATATTGATCACAATCACCGCGTCGTCGGCTTGAAGGGGGAAGGGTGGCGAACCAGATTGATCGCTGGCAGATCCAATTCGAGCAACCGACCTGAAGATAAGCTTAGCGGCAATGGCGACGGACAGGCGCGGCGGCGGCAACGTGAGCTGGGACGCGTTCGAGGAGAAGGCCAAGCTGGCGTTCGTGGCGGACGCGGCGCGCTCGCGGCTGGTGATCAAGACGCGCGTGGGCGGCGCGGGCACGAAGCACATGCAGAAGCTGCAGGTCGTGGCGCGCATGGCGCACGAGCCGCGCGACGTGATCAAGTACCAGACGAGCGAGCCCGCGCACGTGCCGCGCCTCACGCGCCTGCTGCGCTTCGCCATGCAGGAGGTGCTGGGGCCCATGCGCGCGGCGACGGCGGCGGCTGGCGCAGGCGTCGCCGCCCCTGCTGCTGCTCCCGTCGCGACGCCGGCGCCACAGGACAAGAAGGCCAAGAAGAAGAAGGGCAAGAAGAAGCACTGAACAAGCAGCAACAGGCGTCGTTACGTCGTCATAGGGGTGGTCGAGAGAGAGAAAGAGAGCATCAGCGCTAGAATAAATCGCGCATGTGCACGGTCGTCTTGATGCCGCAGGTGTAGCCCTCGTTGAACTTGTAGCGCACGCGCGAGCGGCGCGCGGCCGCGGCGTCGCCGTCGCCGTCCTGGCCCTGCTCCTTCTGCTGCTGCTGCTGGTCGCGCGCAAACTCTTCGCGCTTGCGCTTGGCCTCGCGGTGCGCGAAGGCGAACGGGTTGCGCCGCCGCAGTGCCTCGGCCTTGGCGGCCTCCTGCGCCTCGGTCAGCTCGGGCAGCACGAACGCCTTGGGCTTCTTGACGTCGGCCGTCTCCGCCGCCTTGCCGGGATCGCTCGATGCTTTGCTCGCGCCCTTGTCGTCGCTTGCGCCATCGCTCGCGTCGGCGCCGCGGCTGCCGTTCTCGCCGCGCCGCATGTGCTCGAGCTCCACCTCGCGCGAGATCATCTTGCGCACCATGGGCGGCAGCATCGCGCGGTACACCTGGTCGTCCTCGCTGTGCTTGAACAGCATCAGCTCGTGTAGCGCCCTGCCCATATCGCACACAAGAGTGTCAGTATCGTTCACACCCCACCAACAAACGAGCAACCGGATCAAGCAACTCACGGCTCGAGCGCGTAGTCCTCGCTGCCGTCGGGCATGAACTTCGACCGGAAGGACAGCCCGAGCGACGCCATCACGTCGATGAGCCGCTTCACCATGACCTTCTCCTCCTTGGTCTGCAGCGACGGGTTCACGCGGCGGATGTTCGGCGACAGGATCCCGAGCAGCGACGGCACCACGTCCACCACGAGCACGCCAGCGCCCACGCGCATGCTGGGGTGCAGCTGCGACGCCTCGAGCAGCGACTGCACAATGTTGTGCGCGCGCTCGAGCTTCTTTTGCGCCTCAAAGTGGGCGCGCGGGTACGCGATGCGGCGTCTCGAACTCGTACAGCACGCGTGGTGCACCGCAACGGCGGCGAAGGGGACGTACGACGTCAGGGCGAACTGCTGGTCGGCGCGTACCTTGGTGTCCCACGCGTCGGCGAGCCCAAGCCACTCGAACGCGTCGCAGATCTTGTTCATGGTCGGGTCGTTGAAGATCATCGAGGGCAGGTTCTCGTCGAGCGCGTTGACCAGCAGCGACAAGTTGCCCAGGCCGAGCGCGGCGTCAGCGACCAGCTCCGAAGCCGGCGTCGGCGTGATCGACGTCTTGGATCGCGGCTGGTAGAACACGAGGCTCATCGTGTCCACCACCCCGCGCGTATGGTCTTTCTGACCGACAACAAGGGAGCCTGCAGCGCTGCCGTGCGCACTGGTCGGTGAGCTGGCGCCGTGCCGAGTCGGCTGCATGCTCTGGAACTGAAGCGCGTTGACGCAGTAGCGAATGTCGTTCTCACCGTTGAGACACAGTGCTGCGAGCGCACCTGTCGTGCGCTTGAGCCCTTCCTGTCTGCAGATAAACTTGAGTCGCGTGATGAGTCGCTGCGGACTGGGCGTGTCCAGCACAAAGATCTTGGCGAGCTGCCGCAGCGGGCGCAGCACAGACGCGAACTGGTCGTTGCAGATGCAGATGAGTGGGCGCGTCAGCGGGTGGCGGTTCTTTCCACTCGCCTTGCCGCTGCCCTTCTTTGGACGCAGCGGCGCCGTGACGATCTCCTGGATGGCCGCGATCGCAGTTCGCCCGTCGCCGCCGTTCATGGCGCCGTCGATCTCGTCCAGAATGATGCAGTTGGGCTTACGGCTTCCGAAAATGGACTGCATCTCCATGGCGCTGATGATCTGCGCAAGGTAGACGAGAGGAAACAATCAGTAGCCGCATAAAGAGACTTGCACCACCACGATAAAATCGCACCTTGTTCTTAAGAACGTCTGCTGTGCGGTCGTCGCTCGCATTGATTTCGATTGGGTTGTAGCCGGCGTGGCGGGCGACGATGTTTGCGAGCGTGGTTTTACCCGCGCCAGGTGGTCCGCAGATCAGGATGATCTTCTCGTGAGGGCGCTTGTCGTCGTCAACTAGTTCGCTTGTCGCTGCTTTCTGGCTGCCGGGATGGCTTTTAGGCGGCTTGCCGAAGATTCCGTTCGATGGGCCAGCGTACGACTTCTTGTTCTGTAGAGCAGGGTGCACGCTCGCAGCTGACTGCTTCTTGTGAGGAAACACGTACGGGTCCCATTTCTTGATCCAGGCGAGCACCTCGCGGTTGGTGCGCTCATCGCTAAGCAGGTCGATGAAGCCCTGCGGTCGGTATTTGTCCAGCCACAAGTCCTTGGAGCGGGGATCGGCCGTCGTCTTGTCCGTTGTGTTGCTGTGGATCTCCATCATATCCTCATCTTCCCCCGCGATTGTTGCTGCGATTTGGCGCTGTCAAGATGGAGCGACGACTCGTTATACTCACACCTTACGTCTGCAACCAGCAACGAACGATAGCTCGTACCTGTTGAAGTGCATCCATCAGCTTGTGGATCGGAACCAGCGAGCTCGCGTCCACGTTCCGTCGCATCGCGGCCGTCTTGGTGGCCGTCGACGCCATCTTCTTGCGCAGGAACATGCGCGTGCCATCTTTCAGCACGACGGCCATGGAGCCCACGTCGATCGGCGGGCGGCTGTGCAAGTAGCTGGCCGTCGTTGAGTCCACTGACGCCGCTGCCTTCTCCCTCCGAGTGATGTGCTTGTCCATCTGCTCCGTCTCCTCCATACGCGCGTCGCCGTCTTCATCCTCGCCCAGGAGCGTGGAGCACCGCGCCAGCACCTGGTTCAGCCGCTCCTGAGCGCGCGTCAGGCTGTCGTCCTCAGCTTCCTCCTCGTCGTCATTCGTGTCGTTCCCCTGCTCCTCTTCTTCAACCGGATCGCGGGTTGCAGTGACGGAAGCAGCGGTTTCGGCGGGAACGACTGCCGCCGCCGCCAGCTTGCGCGCGGCCTCCTCCATGGCGTGCATCTCCTCCTCCGCCGCCTCCATCTCGTGCGCATGCATCACCTCCCACTCGTCCATCTCGTCGAGCTCCTGCTCGTACGCGTAGACGTCGGCGTCCTCCATGGCGCCGCCCTCGAAGCTTCCTTTCCCACTTCGCGCCCCCAATTGCCGTGTGGGGTTACGCTGATCGAGCGATGAAAAAAGCCGCGAAACGCTCCGATTGGCTGAAATGTGTGGCATACTTTATATATGGACAGAACCCGTTAGTTAACGTGGTAAGCCTGTTTGCAGCTTTAAAATATGGAATACATCCATGAACTATTCAACCAAAATACCCATTCGAGTGCTCGAAGCGTCGCAATGCAACGCACAAACGCCCAAGCTCCGTCGGAAGGAAGCGACTGCGGACGCGAAGACTGCCGCCAACCAGCACCAACAAACTACCCGATATGGACGTGGCGAAGGAGGTGGAGCAGCTGGTGGTCGAGATCCGCCGGCTCGGCAAGCCGCAGGGCGACAAGTTCGGCGTGTCGTTCGGCGAGCTCTTCGACGACGAGCGGTGCCAGGACCTGTTCGAGGCGCTCATGGGCACGCTGCGCGCCGCCAAGCGGCTCAAGAAGATCGACTACCAGGGCCAGTTGCTGCTCAAGGGCACCCACGACAAGGTCTTCATCGAGCTCTGCGCGTCCGGGTGAACGACAGGCGAGCGCGGCTCGCAACCACACTTCAACTTGGCACCTTTGGTCTCTTTCGGACCATCACAACTTTGCGCCCTGGTGAATTCCTTACAATAAATACTCTCACTTCAATTGCACAACATCTAATTCAGCTGGGCCGAAGATGTTCGCCGCTCCAGTGTTTCTACGAGGTCAATGAACTCGTCCATGGCACCATTGAGCTCGTTCTCGCACTCCTCCACCATCTCCGAACGTCGGCGCTGCACGTCCGTTATTGCGAGCGTCAGGTCGGCCATCCCTGGCCCCGTAAGCATCTCGCCCAGAAGGTGCTCCGATTCCCGTAGCACCTCGTTGCTCTTTGACACAGAGTATGAGGCTACTGAGCCCCCAGCCGTCACATCCACATATCTTGACGGCCTGTGCGTCGCCATGGAGTCGATAACGCCCTGGAGACGAACGACTTGCGTCTCGTAGTCCTGGAGCCGATGCTCGCATTCGCCAATCCGGTCGTTCGCCCGCAAGAGCTGGACCAAGAGGCCGACCGACACGTAATGAAGTCAGTTGGGTACAACTGTGGCAACGCTAAATGCGAGTGATGCACACGCACCTGCTGGCTCAGCTTCTCGTTCGCATATTGCTAGTTCAGCACACACGACAACGCATAGAAACAGTGATGAGCTTCGCTATACGGTACTCTCAAGGCAACACAGCCACCTACCATAGCAGCGAGTCGGCTTTGCTCGAGCACCCTCTGGTTGACTGCAACTGGCAACCCTGTCGAGCCAACTAGCATTCGCTCGCGGGTCCACCTTCGCCGACGGACGCGGTCTTCCAGCCTCCTCTCACTGCTCAGACGTCACCCATATCAGATCCCAAGCTCATTCCAAGTGGCAGTGACGGCGCCGGCACGGACCTGCGATGAGGTTGATTCGGGTCGTACAGAGCGTCCCACGACAATGCGTACACCCAGCCACTCTCGTCCGTGTGGGCACGAACGTCGCACCGCCAATCGCTCACCCACTCCCAGTGCTCACTCGGCAGCGCAACCTGCTCGCCAGCGCCACAGGTCAGCACACAACAAGTCGCTGCCGTACTCATTACGCACGCACACCTTGTCGAATTGGGTCTCCTTCCCGCCGGCGTCGCAATACGCCGGCATCTCCTTCTGGTCAACGCGCGCCGCCCACGTGCTCGCGTACAGCGCCTGGTTCTCAAACAGCTCGTCTACGGCGCGGTAGGCGTCGCTGGAGCTGTTGCTCCGTCGTCGGAGCGCAGACCCGGGCCGCGCATGGGCCAGCTCGTCCTGGTACCGCTCGACAAGCTTCTCCATCGCGGCCAGCTCGCTGTGTAAACGCATGCACCTTCACGTTAGGATGCAACGCTCAAGGCGCCTGAAGGAACAGGCGCACCAAAGCTGCGCACCTGCGGAGCATGGCGCACTCGGCCTCTAGCTCTCGCTCCCAGCCCGTCGCCATCTCGTGGATTAGCTCCTGGAGCGGGACACGCAGCGGGCGGGAACTCCCTTCGCCCAGATGGATATTCGGGGCGAGAACCTCGGAGCGAATGCGGGCAGCGCTCATTCTGGCCCGCGTCTGATTCTCGTCAAGTTCCCGCGTCGCGATTGGTGGAATATCTACCTACTCAAACTCCATCAACACCGACACATCATTGGTTATAATGCAAAAACAAATTGTATTAATAATGACCAATCAGCGGTGTACATTTATCGAATTTACTCGAATCAGACGCTTTTTACGCCAATTGCGTAATTACATAACAGCCGCTTTCTTACGAGTGGTTACGACGGTCGCGGCCAGTCAGTCGCTTGGCGCCAACGCCCAGCATTGGGCACCGACCGCACTGGCCGCGCGGCTTCCGCTCTGGCTGGCTCATTCGACGATTCGCCCGTTCGGCGGGAAGCAGCAGCAGCGCCGGCGTGTGTATATGTGTGGGGCGTGGGTTATTTGCGGGTCCTCAAGTGATTTCACAACTTAGATGACGAGACTGAGGAGGAAGAGCGCGTCACTTGCACTGCGTTCTGCCGTGCTCCCGACGCGCCTCGAACTCCATACGTGAAGAGCATTCGAGGCATTTGTATGATGAGACCGACCGACCAGCGAGCGTGCGTGTGCGTGTCTGCATGTCTTCATGTGATGTGTATGCGTGTGTGCATGAGCGGGAGCTTTCGATGAGGATCCAAAAGATATTTGCTACTCTTGACCTATGATGACGACATTCATAATCACCAAGATCGCTGAGAAGGCTTCCACCCGACCGCTGCATGTGTGTGCGTACATATCCTCCCCGGAGGGCAGTGACGAATGCTATAGGGACATCTGAGATGCGCAGGGCTAGTTGCCTTGATGCATGAAGATAGCGTATAGTGGAATCTCATTACCTGAGCCCTCTCCGTCTTAATCCACCAACACCGTTGCGTTGTTCATGCGCGGCAACCAAAGTACAGTCAAGTTTTCGCCGCCCTTTTTCATGGGCCGTGAAAGCCGAATCTTTGGGAGATCGACCCCCGGCCTGGGTGGCGACAGGCTCTCGCGGATCCTGCCGAGTGAGCAGGCGGCAGCAGCAATGTTGTCGGCGAGCGCGCGTCGTCCCTGCCGACATCCCTGACACTTTACAGCTCGTAGATAGATGCATGTTTAAGGCACAACTAATAATAGAGACCGACCACGTTGGCAGTCGGCCCAGCAGCTCTTGATCGTGATCCATTAGGCGTCCGGGCGAGACCAAAGCGTCCGTCATGGCCCGTAAAGATGCCGCGCCTGCACATCCAGCTACCGGGGGGCAGGGGGTCCTCCGGGCCAAGCCGCCCAAGCCGCTAGCGCCGCCTCCTGCGCACGGCGGAGGGCTCCGAGTCGGGCGGGTCGTCTCGGTCAGTGCTTGCGCCCAAGGGCTCGCTGATCAATGCCATTGAAGCTGACGTCGCTTGATCGACTGAACAGGACGCGCGAGGGTACGGCGATGCGGGGCTTTTGTCCCTCCCGCCGCTCGGCGGTAACCAGCTGAGCAGCGTCATCCAGGAGGACGAGCAGCGGACGCACGAGGGGCTGCTCGAGATGCTGAGCGCCAAGCTCGCCAAGAAGGAGAAGGAGAACGAGCTCCTGCGGCGCAAGCAGGTGGGTGTGGGTGACTTTTGTCGGGTTGAATGGTTGGGTTCGAGCAGCAGCTCAACGCGTTTGGGTCGAGTAGGAGGCGTTCGACCGGCAGCAGTCGGACCTCGAGGGCTTCCTGCAGCGGCAGCAGCAAGAGACGGAGAGCGTGCGGGCCGAGCTCACTAGCGCCAACCAGGAGTTGCAGCGGCAGCTGCGGCTCCTGCAGCTCCTGCAGCTCCAGTGCGACCGGGTACGCTTGGCTACGGCCCTCGCTGCACGCCACCACGTTCGACTCAACGATTGCCTCCTTGTGATCGATTACAGCTCCAGACAGAGAGCGAATCGCACCGGTCGACCGCCCAAGAGCAGAAGCGCTTGCTGGAGAAAGCTCGCGCGCAGCTCCAGGCCACGTCGAGAGAGCAGCAGGCGTCCACGGAACAGCTGACACGAGAGCTGCAGCGCTGCCAGCTCGAGCGCAGCACATTCGAGCGGCGGCTCGCCGACGCGCAGAGCGAGCAGCACTCGCAGCTCGCGAAGGTGAAGGGCTCGCCCTGCTGCACGTGAAGGTGTCGATGCTCAGCGGTCTCATCTGCCTTTGGCCGAACGGACAGGTTCTCAAGCTCGAGGCGACCATCCAACAGCTCCAAGCCGACCGCGAGCAGCTTCATGACGCGCAACGAAAACTCGAACAGGTCGGCCAACTGCTCCACAATCCATCACTGCACGGCTCCTGACAATTGTGCGCGTCTGCAATGCCTGGGGAGCCGCAGAACCTGGCGTTGGAGGTAGAGAAGCGCGCTGCAGTCGACGACAAGTGCAGGAAACTCGAGCAGGAGAAGCAGCTCGCCGACGACAAGATCCGGTCGCTGGCCAAGGTGAGCGACTAGCTAGTCTGCATCGCTGTAGCTTGGCGCGCAACCCATGATCCGCAACTTACTCGTGTTCTGCCGCAGACCCTGAAGGAAACCAGCGCAAAGGCGGCCGACACGGAGAAGAAGTGGAGCAGCCTGTCTCGAACGGAAGATCAGCTGACGGCACAGCTCGCGAAGTTTCAGAAGAAAAACCAGGAGATCAAAGCGCGGCTCGGGCAGCAGGCGTCGCAGAGCAAGAACTTGCAAGCTCGCGCAGCGAGTCTGGAGACGGCGAACCAGGCGCTCGACCAGAAGCTGAAGGACGCCGACGCAGAGATGGAGCTCGCGCACAAGAGCTGCCGCGAGTACCAGTTCCGAGTCAAGCAGTTGCAGGAGGAGGTCGTGTTCCTCGAAAAGCGTAGGAAGGCAGACGCAGCCGTCAAGCAAGCAGTCGTCGAGTCGCGGAATCTAACGCCCACCGAGGCGACGACTGCTTCAGCTCAGAAAGAGGAAGAAGACTTGGGCATCCCTGCGTGGATGAAGTAACGACAGACTCGGAGACGTTAATCGGTTCAAAGTACATAGTTCAAATCCGCAGACACGAGTTCGCAGCGCACGATCTTAACCGCTCGCGGCCTCGATCGGCGCGGGTCTTGCCGCCGCAATCGCCTTCTCTTCCGGTCGCTTGCGCTTGCCGAGGACGTCCATGATCGCCGCCTTCAGCTCTGGCGACTTGACGCCCTTGAGCCGCTTGGGCTGCTTGCCCAGGTACGAGCCGCTCACGCGCTGCGAGCGCGTCTGGTCGTTCAGGATGCCCTGGCTGAGCTTCTTGGAGCCGAAGAAGTCGCGCACGCAGAAGATCGTCACCGTCTCCTGGTAGTCTGCGAAGTGACACATCAGTTGGAGTGTGGATGTGGCGATAGAAATCGCTGACAATGCAACGTACAGGCAAAGTTGGTCTCCTTGAACTCGTGCTTGAGTACGGCCTTCTTGGCCTTGGTCGGGTCCGGCACTGGCGGGTTTTCCAGCACTACGGCAGTCAAACACCATGTCAAGACGTTAGCGGCAATGAACTCATCCCCGTAGAGGGAAGCGCCGCCGTACTTGCAGCCTTGAGGTCGTTCTTCTTGGACTTTTGGTGCGCCGGGCAGTCGTCCGAGTGCGCGAGGCAGCACTTCTTGCACGCGTTGTTCGCGCAGCCTGCTCCACCAAAAGAAGCATGCGTTTAGACGCCTCCAGACTTTCGGATGCCACGCCTGAACACTATCACACACCTCCGGCGATCGGCTTCTTGGCGGAGCACAGCGAGCACGTCTTGGCCGCCGCCGACTCCGCTTTCACACCGCTCTCCGCCTTCACGTCGCCAGCAGCTTCGCTAGACGCGTCCAAGGGCGGCGCGGTGCTGGGCACCTCGCTCACGGCCTCGGGCTTCATGTGGCCCACGCCTGCCGCCGCCGCGGCCAGCGGACTCGCGCTCTCGGTCTCCATTCCCATTGCCGCTCGTTTGGTCCGCACGCAATTGCGCTACTCGGTTTCGTTCCCGCCAAAAAACAGATCGTAAGTTACGCGTAAGTTACGAGGTAATATAATCATTATGGTCGTAATATTACGGTGGTGTCTGGACTAAACCAAGAAAAACCTTGCGTTGAAGTCATGAGCGTAGGTTTATTCCCTTGCACAGGTTTTCCGTACTTTAACGGGTCGACGCAAACGTGTCAGCGGCTCCTTCCTTCGACGACTTGGCGAGAAGCTTCTCGATTCTACTTGAATACATTCCGAAGGAAGACACCAGCAGCAAGAGAAGGCTCCGGGACATGATGGCGGCGACGCTGCACGTCAAGACGACGGCGGGCAAGAAGTTCTCGTTCGAGATCGCGCTGGAGGCGTCGGTCGCGCAGTGCAAGGCGGCGCTCGTGCCGCACACGGACGTGCCCGAGGCGCTGCAGCGGCTCATCTACAAGGGCAAGGTGCTCAAGGACGACCAGACGCTGGCCAGCTACGGTGGGGCGCCGCATCCTTCCTATTGTCCTGCACGGGGCTGTCATGATCGCCGGGCTGATTCATTGTGAACGCGCAGGCATCCAGGCGGAAGACACCATCTTCTTTGTGCGCGGGTCGTCGCGACCGGCGGCGACGGCGGCGGCGACTCCGGCGGCCGCGCCCGCTGCGACCAGCACGCCTGCCGCGACGACCACAGCCCCCACTGCCACACCCGCTGCTGCGCCTACTGCTGCGCCGCCGGTGGCGAGCCCGTTCGGTGTTCCGCTGTTCCCGCCGGCGGGCGGAGCGGCGGCTGGTGCCAACGCGGCGAACCCGTTCGGCGGCATGTTCGGCGCGGGCGGAGGAGGGATGCCCAGCATGGCGACGATGCAGCAGCAGATGATGCAGAACCCCGAGATGATGCAGCAGATCATGGACTCGCCCATGATGCAGGGCATCCTGAACAACCCGGAGATGATCCGGTCGATGATGCAGAGCAACCCGGCCATGCAGCAGCTGCTGGAGCAGAACCCGCAGCTGAACCACATCATGAACGACCCGGAGCTGCTCCGACAGAGCATGGAGGCCATGCGCAACCCCGCGGCCATGCGCGAAATGATGCGCAGCCAGGACACGGCGCTGCGCAACATTGAGAGCCACCCCGAGGGCTTCAACGCGCTCCGACGCATGTACCACGACGTGCAGGAGCCGCTGATGGATGCTGCGGCCAGCGGCGTGAGTGCCCCGCGCGGACCGGCCTTCACGATGCCTGGTGTCGCGGGCGGCGCATCTTCCGCTGCGTCATCGACGACGACACAGCCCAACACGAGCTCAACCACGACGGGCACTGTTCCAAGCGCGTCGGCTTCAAATCCATGGGCGACGTCTGGTGAGTGCTACTATTTCCAACAACTTATGCGTATCAATGATCATGCCTCTAATCGTTTTCTGGTCGCACAGGTGCTCCCACTGGGACGACAACTGGTGCTGCGAACCCGTGGGGAGCGGGCGGCTTTGGTGCTGGGATGACGCCGGGGGCGACGCCTAACCCGGAGCTGATGGCTCAGCTGCTCCAGAGCCCCCTGTTCCAGCCGGCGCTGGAGCAGATCACGAGCAACCCGGAGCTGTTCCTGTCCCAAATGGAGCAGACGAACCCGCAGATGGCGGCGATGATGAACGCCAACCCGCAGGCCCGGCAGATGATGATGAATCCCGAGTTCCTGCGCGCCGCGATGAACCCGCAGAACATCCAGGCCATGATGCAGATGCAGAACGCGATGAACCAGCTCCGGAGCTCCGGTCTCATGCCTGGGTGCGTCTTCATTTTGCACGTGGGTTCCTTGAAAGCGACGGAATGCTGATGATAATTCGTCTGTTGAGTAGGATGGAAGGACTGAACCTCGGCGGTGCGGCCGCTAACCCGGCGGGTGCGTCCTCCGCTCCGAACCCGTTCGCGGCATTCGGAGACGCTGGTCTCGGCGGCTTCGGCGCGCCCGCGGCGCCTACCGCCAACCCGGAGGAGCAGTACGCCGCCCAACTGGCGCAGCTGAACGATATGGGCTTCTCCAACCGCGAGCAGAACGTCCGCGCGCTCCAGGCCACGTTCGGCAACGTCCAAGCCGCCGTGGACCGCCTACTGGGCGGATTCATATAAGCGCCGCCACCTACTACTGGAATCCCCAGTCTTGGAAGCGACACGAGTGCGGCGGTAGCTACTGTCGGGGTAGCGTAATGCCAGTCATGTGGCGCTGTCCCCAGTGCGAATGCGACGACGAAGCAGAGGGAGGAGGATTGTGCTGCCGCTTTAGACGACGACGGGAAGCGAGTGGAGCATTTTCGACTTTTTTTTCTGGTCGAAGTTTTTTTCAAGCCATTCTGTCGTATCCGCCGAAAATGCTGTTTTTCGACAAAGTAGCCATTTCGCCAGACCGGATTATAAAATGTGATAATCTGATTGGAGTCCAGTATTGAAAGCAGACACGGTACAGTACTTTCAGCTCGGGGCCGCCGCCAGCATTTTTTCGGTTGTTCAAAAAATCACATTCGAAAGTAAAAATCACTCTTGGAGGAGGATGCAGAGCGGCGACACGGCGCGCGAGCTGCTGCGTGCGAGCGCCACGGACGCCGCCGCCGTGCGCCAGTTCCTGGAGTCGGTCGACGCTGACGAGGTGCGTGTGCGGGCGTCTCTGCGCTCGTTTTGGCGCCCCCCGCGCGCTTTACGAGCAATTTTGACGTTAGCACGCGGCCAACTCGATTATGTGGTGCTGAACTATTGGCGACAGCTCAACGGACTGCTGGACGGCATCTCCAGGCGGGACGTCAAGAAGAAGAAGGCGGGCGTCGAGATGGAGCAGGACGACTGGCTGCCGCTCGTGCACGCGCTCATCCAGTGCGACGCCACGCGGTTCCGCGCCGCCACGCGCGTTGTCCAGGTCCTGTGGGTCGGCGCGGTGAGCGAGCTCGAGGCGATGCAGCTGCTGACCGAGGTGAACTTGGGCTACGCGCTCGCTGTCGAGGACGTAGGCGAAGCGGGCGGGCGCACGCACGCGGGGCGGCAGGTGCTGCGCCGCAAGATGCTGGACGAGGTCAACGTGCTGCTGGACGCCACGTACCGACTCGTGGGCGAGGCGGTGGCGGAGAAAGAGGCGCGGACCAAGGTGCTACCGCAGCTGCTCGGCCTCGTCCCCAACATGCTCGGCATGCTGGCAGAGCTGGCCGACGACACTGCCGCGCCTCCGACGGATGAAAGCGCCATCCATGAGGTGAGTTCACTGTAATACTTTAGCATAACCCTCTCTTTGCCGCGGCGTGTCATTAACTGTTGGGTTGATCAATCGCGACACCAATCGTCCGCTAGAAACTGGTCAAACTGCTCGAGCTGCCGTGGAACGCGCGGACGCTCCCGTTCCTGCTGGATGTGCTGAAGGACAGCTCGGGCTTCGTCACTCCCGCTGGCTGGCAGTTACTCCAGGTGCAGACTTACGTGGTATCGGTGTGCGGTGGTGCTACTGTATGTTGTCTACTTACACCGCTGGTGTGATCTCGATGATGGCAGGAACACGTCCAGCAAATGGTGACGACGAGCGCGTTGATGCCCGCCGAGGCGATGAACCTGATCATGCGAGAGTGCATTTCAGTCGCCAATGTCACGAACAGCACGCAGTGGATTGACATCGCGCGGTTCTTGCTTCGGCGACTACCCGTGCAATCGCGACAGGAAGCTGAGTTCAACCTCCAAATGGTACGTTCTGGACAAGGACAGACCATGAGCATTGTCGAACTGCAATGACGCTGACCAGTGTGCCCTTTTCATCTGCGTGCATAGTGTTTGCATCAGTCACAACGCCTCGTAGGGCTGGTAACGCAGGCCATTCGCGACGGTGCGGCGCAGAGTGACGACTATGAAGACTCCTCGCCGGAAGCACCGGAGCGGAATGAACTCGACACCGCAGCGGACTGGCACGACCTCATCTTCCTTCTGCACGCCCTGCAGGCTTCAAAGCCTATTCTCCACCACCGCTCCTCCTCATTACGAGTCGCGAGGGAATCATCCGTGTTCAAGGACATCGAGGAGCTCGCCTGGCGAATCTGGGCTGACGACGTGAGCCAAGCAGGGCCCAAGTCTAATGTCATGCTGCCCGTGCCGACTGGCTTTCAGCCGGATGACCGCGCGGTCGAAACGCACATCAACGATCGCGTTTCCAAGATTATCAACTTTGGGGGCAAGCAAGCGTACGCTCGCGAGTGGAAGGCGTTACTGCTGATGGACGTGGCGTTTTACTGGGTCGACCAGACGAGCTCGGCGCTGAACCAAGACAGCCACTCCAAGCACCCGCACGCTGACAGCCGGACGAAACGCAAGCTGTCACAGTTCATGCTTTTGGCTATCTTTCACAAGGTAGGGGCTTCGTTGCTGGTACATTTCGCTGACAAATGAGAAGAGCTTGATGTGGATTCTCATGTTGCTTTGGCTCCCAGGCACCAGAGGCGCAGAATGAGATCCTTCGATCCATCTTCGAACGCTGCCAGAAGCCAATCTACACCAAGGTAACGCCCAACGATGCACTCCTACTGTGAATACATCTATGTTTTGACGCGCTCGTCTTCAGGTCAGCTCGGAAATCCTGCGAAAGCTCTTCGGTTCCCATCCTCAAGGCATGCACTCTCATCTAAATACCATCCAAGACTGGCTCGGGTACGTGAACGCGGCGCTCTACCTACCGGTATCTCTTTCGCGACTGGCATCGGCAGCGCTTTGCTATTGGAATCGTGTCCATAACGTTCTGGGTGCAGTGTGCAGTTTCACAGCGCGTTTCAGTCGGCAGAGGAGGCCTTCACCATCGCGTCGCGGTTATCCATGCATCATAGAGGTGAAGCTTCGCATGCTGCTAGCTCGAGAAGGCGCCTGGCATGACAGCATGATTGTTCGAATCGTTTGTGTAGGTCTCTTCAACTTCCTGATGGTGTTTCTTCGGAAGCTTCTCTCGACTAGCAACCGGCAGCACCAGCAGTTCGCAATCAACCTGTGGTGTACGTGGCTTGAAGGTGGCTTCCGCTTCGATGAACAGCAGGAGGTACGCTGCCGTGGATCTTGCCTACTCTAACAGCCTTGCTGCCTACCTGCCTACCTGCCTACCTGCCTACCATCTCACGTCATCGTTTTGGCTTACAACAGGAAGAAATTGTGGCGGCGATCAAAAGCGGTTTCATGGTGTGCGTGGCCATTCGCCCGTGGTCTATGGGCAGACTGGAGCAGGTTTTTCGACGCAGCGCCGAGTTGCAACTTCGCCAGGCATCTCAGAACGAACTGCACCAGTTCCTTTCCCACGAGGTGGGCCGCTTCGTCCAGCCGACCGCGCGGCACCAGCGAAGCAACATTTACAGCGACGAGGGCAGCGAGAGCGAAGACGAAGACGGAAACCTGTCGGGGCTGCGCTTCGATTTTTGCTCGCTGGACGAATTTTATCACCAGGACTCGAGCCCACAAGGAGCGGCCACGGTTGGACAGCTCTTCCAGAAAGCTCTGTCATGTTTGCTCGCCTTTGAACGAGTTGCGGCGGGTTTATCCGGTGCCGATAGGCCACTTTCGAGCTCAGGAGGCGAAGAGGGCACTGCGATTCGACAATGGGTCGCGGCGTTTGTCTCCAACCAGGACCTGTTCTTCCGCTGGATTTGCCGAAACGCAAAGCAGTCGACTAGTGTATCAAGCAAAAGCGCGGCGTGGAATTTCTTGGCGCGGATGTTCATCGGCTCGGCATTGTGCACCGTCACGATCGATCTGATGCTTGAGCAACACCGGGCGGAGCTACAAGGTCTGCGGCCGAAGACTTTCGTTCCGGCAACGATCTCCATTTGGTCGGTGATGGAGATGGAGTTCTGCGTGAATCGCATGTTGCGGAGAGCCATCCAGGAGTCGGAGAAGAAGATGGCGTGGTCGGTTCCTCGCGCGTTCGCAAGCACGCTGCAGCATGGGCTGGTGCGAGCGTTACAGCCGCATGGGTCGACGCTATTGGTGCTCGTGCACCAAGCCGTGAGATTTTACTCAGGCCTTCATGGCGGCACAAGCGAGAGCGTTAGCGTCTCGTCCGGTTTCGGGATATCCTTCGACGCGTTCGTGTTTGTGCTCGACCTATTTTGCCACTCGGATGTGGATGACGAGAAGCAAGGCGGCAGCACACGCCACCCCTCTGCCATCTACGCACACGA
>JAADXW010000306.1:0-26055 GCA_023337975.1 Phytopythium ostracodes
CCCCCCCCCCCCCCCCCCGAGCGCCTCAGACTCGGCTGAGGCGCATCGAAAGTACTCTGTGTCATGGAGAACTGAATTACGGTAGCCAAGAGCAGACATAGCACCATAGTAACCTCCCGAATGTAGGCATGAGTAGAGGACTTTGGCAGACCGAAAAAGAGACCAGCGATCTCTTCCGAGGTTGCATGCCCCAAATAATACATGATGACTGCCGTACGCCTTGCAATAGATACGTGTGACCAGCACGGGGGTGGATGCACACGCGGTCATGCGGCCTCAACTTGCTCTACAATTTGGAGAAAGGAGAAAAAGAGCACCGAGCGGAAACACGGAACCAGCGCTCGTTCTCCTGCGTTAGCGCTTGCTCAAATGTACAGCCATTCACAGTATCCTTTCGCTCCCTCGGGAGACCCAAATGACGTCAATCTGCGCTGGCAACAGCGGCGGCAGCACACGTAGCAGCTAGCACTGCGGTGACGGCCGCCATCTCCTCGTCGTACTCGACGTCGGTGTCGTCCATCGTCGCGGGTTTTGCGATGCCAACTTGCAGAATCCACTACCACAAATGACGCTTGGTTTTCAGCATACGCTCTTTAAACCGTTTCCCTGCCAAGTTTGAAAGCACAATTTTCTGCTTCCAAATTTGGCAGAAAATGCTAGGGATAGGTTTATTTCCAACCAATCAGGCTTCATTTTTTTGCAGTGGAAGTAGAAGCGAAACTTTAGACAACCACTTTTGGAAGGCTTCCAATACACCACCAACACCATGGCTACGCAAGGTTACGCGCATACCTGTAGCATGTGCACATATCCGATTAAAAGCGTTATGTGAAATGTGAACATAAAGAATCGGTTTCATGCGTAAAAGTGTACTCAACCGACTCTGGTTTGTTCGGATTGCCCAATCAAGTCTGAGTCCCGCATCAGAAATCCTCCGATCTGATTCGCTCGTCAAGCAAGTGGCTCCGCCACTTCGCCATCACCGAAGAAGACCTTTTCGCGCATCAAAAGCGTCAAACGGCCAGATCCCTCGCTCTGCGTCTTCTTCCACTCAGTGCCCTCCCGCTCCCCCCCTCCCTCACTGATCGGTCGACAACCATGTTCAGCCTGGACGCGCCGCTGGAGCCGGCGATCGACGCGTTCGTGGACCCGGAGAACGACGAGAACGCGCACAAGACGGGGCTCAACACGGTCGTGATGCAGGTGCACCGGCGCGTGACGATCGAGGCGCTCATCCAGGCGCTGGGCGCGTACCTGACGAGCGGCGACGACAAGATGCGCTCGCGCGCGACGCTGCTGCTCGCGGAAGTGCTCTCGCGCCTGCCGGAGCTGCAGCTCGCGCCCGCGGCCGTGCAGCTGCTTCTCGACTTTTTCGGCGACCGACTGGCCGACTTCCCCAGCGCCGGCGCGTGCCTACAGGCGCTGCTCGCGCTCGAGACGCACCACGCCGACAAGATCACGTCTCCGCTAGCCACGCTTGCGCTCGTGCAGAAGATGACGGGCGCGCTGCACATCCCGCAGCTCGGCCAGGCCATGCGCAAGCGCTGCTTTGAGCTCATGCAGCTCGCGCTCGCCCAGCCGCGCGTCGTCGAGGTGCTTGCGCCGCCGGAGACCAGCGACAGCGCCGTGACGGACGAGCCCATGGAGGACCACGGGCTGCAGTTCGCGACTGCGTTCTTGAACGCCATGGAGGGCGAGAAGGACCCGCGCAACCTCATGCTGTGCATGGAGATCGCGCGCGAGTGCATGTCCAAGCTCGAGCCGACGTTCGCCAAGCACGAGCGCGTGCTGCAGCAGTACTTTGAGGTCGTGTCCTGCTACTTCCCCATTATCTTCACGCCCCCGCCCAACGACCCGTACGGCATCACGTCCGAGGGGCTGATCCTGTCGCTGCGCAAGGCCTTCGCCGCCTCGGACTTGCTCGCGCAGCTCGTGCTGCCGTTCCTACTCAAGAAGCTCTCGTCCACGGTCACAGAGGCCAAGCTCGACTCGATCCAAACGCTCGTCTTCTGCGGCGAGCACTACTCGATCAATGCCATGCTTCTGCACCTGCACACGGTGGCCAACGCGCTGTACGACGAGGTGCTCGACGGCGAGAAGAAGGAAGTGATTGACGAGGCGCTCGCTGCAATCTCCAAGTACTCTGGTCGTATCGCCCGTGCGAAATCTAGCGGCGCTGCCGGGGCCGCCTACGCGTGGAGCAAGTTCGTTGTCGAACTGACAGGCCGCGCGACACGGGAGCTGCGCGAGAACGCGACCGACTCGATGGTCGGCGTGTCGGCGGGCCAGGTGCTGTCCGCTCTCGGCAAGGACTCGGCCATGGGCTTTGCGCACGTGCTCCACATTGCCGTGCCGCTGTTAATTTCGCAGTTGGACGACGCCTTGACGTCCTCCACGCCTCCGTCGTCGTCCAAGTGCGAGGCCGCGGTGGCGCGCATTCTCCTCATGGTCAACACAATCGACCGCGAGGTTGACCAGTCGGCGGCCGGACAGCCCATGCGACCTCATGCAGTCACTCTGATCACGGCTCTGACAAAGTTCCTGGCTGCGACCGAGACGAGCGAGACTGCGCGGTGCCTTGCGATCGAGGCGCTGAGCCACTTGCTCACGTACCCGCCGTCCCCGATCGTCGAAATCGAGCAGGTTCACGCGCTCATTGAGCTCTTTACCAAGCAGTTGCTGCTGGACGCGTCCGAGCAGGTGCGCGCCGCGAGCCTGACCAGCCTGAAAGAGGTGTCGATGGTGCAACGCCGGACGGGCGACCAGAGCTACGCGGCGCTTGTGGTGCAGATCTCTCTTGCGCAGCTGATGACGGCGGTGAAGGAGGCAGCGCAGCATGACTCCGTCGTTGACGTGCTGCGCTCCTCGCGTCGTGACTACGACTCGTTCTTCCAGGATGCGCTCGTATCCATCACGGAACTGTGCCGCGAAGCGTCCATTTTCCAGGCGACTAGCGCGCTCCTCGTTGACTTGTGTGTGTGCTCGAGCTACGGCGAGCTCGCGTTCTGCGAGAAGGCGGATGACCTCGCCAAGCAGCGCCACGTGAACGCGATCCTCGAGGCCGTTGCGAAGATCGTCGAGATCAACGCGGACGACCGCAACAGCATGGAGTTCTGCGTCACGAACGGCGACAAGCCCGAGAAGGAATCGATCGTGTTCCATTTGCTCACTGCCGCCGTCAACTCGGCTGCCCACGCCGCTGGCAACAGCCACGACGACTCGTTGAAAACGGCGAAGCTGCTCGACGACTCGAAGCTGGCTGCGCTCACGCGTATCTTCCGCACGGTCATGCAGAATGTTGCGCCGCCCACCCAGCAGATCCTTGCGAACGCCGTCGTGACGGCCTTCCTGTCGACACAGAACGCTGCGTCCGCGTCTGCTGCAACCGCGAGCTCGACGCTGGAGTCGGCGCCGTATGTGCAACTGGTTCCGCTGTTCGCGGCGGTCATCAACTCGGCTAACCGCAACGTGACGTTGCCCGAGACATCGCTTGTCATCAACCGCCTGCTGGAGCTCGCGCAGACCACGCCGTCGATCGCCGACTCGACGACTGAAGAGGACAAGAAGCTTGCGGCGGTGTACGCTGAGGCGGCGCTGTCCGCTGCCAAGTCGCTGGCGTCCATCATCAACAAGATGTCGGACGGCGAAGAGTTTGATGCGCTGATTCAGCTGCTGCTGGAACAGAAGCTGGCCAAGGTCATCGTGGGCGCGGACGAAGAGCCCGCAGTACGCTCGGCGGCGCTGCAGATATATGTCTGGATCGCCAAAGCGCTCGTGATCCGAGGACACAAGCGGCACGCGCCCGTGTGCCTGGCGTTCCTGTGCAGCTTCCTGACGCCCGAGGAGAACCCCGAGAAGGACGCAGCCCTGCGCCGACAGGTCGCCAAGAGCTTCAAGCTGCTCGTGACCGAGTCGCCTGACGCGCTCAACCGCAAGTGCGGCGCCATCATAACCGTAAGGCCATCCGCTATCATGTGAGTTGCTGTTGCCCTGTGTGGTTCGCTGACATTTGTGTTCCTATATGAATCAGTTCCTCTACCGGCAGCGCACGTTCGACTTCGTGTTCCCGGCGCTGTTCGAGTTTATCCGCGCGCACTTGGGCTCGGCTGCGAGCGTCGAGGCGCTCATCGCGTTCTCGCATGTGATCGCGAACTCGCCCAAGGCCATCTACACGCCGCACCTGGCGCAGATCTTCCCGCTCATGGTGCAGGCCATCAACACGGACGACGCCGAGCTCGGCAGCTCAGCCGTGCGCACCTTCCGCGTACTCGTGTTCGAGTCGGTCGACGGTACCAAGCCCTTCCTCAAGGACGTCTTCCCTGGACTGCTTAAGCAGGCTCAGTTCGCGTACGTCGTTCCTCCTCTTGTCGTGTTTGGCGTTCGGCTGCCACGTTCGCTGACCTATCTCGTCCTCTCTAATGCACAGAACGGGAGCAATGGACCGTCACGACGCGCTCGAGTGCCTGTCGAAGCTCGCGACGATCCCGTACGAGCTCATCCACCCGTACAAGGACGTGGTGCTGCGCAAGCTGCTGGTCGTGCTGGACGATCGCAAGCGCTTCGTGCGGCACACGGCCGTGCGCGTGCGCAACCAGTGGAGCGTGCTCTAAGAGCCAAGTAACACGGAGAGTTGTGTTCCGCGACCAACACGACCGGTTTTATCACGTAAGGTACTGCTATCGTTACGGCTCAAGTTCACCTACTTCTTTCTAGTGTCCGTAGGCCATGCTCATCCGGCCAGACTCTCTTTCAGACCGTCCAAGTTCCGCAGCATGACGCCAATGCGGACGCACACGGTCCCGGTGGCGACCGTCTGAAGGCGGCAGCGGTCCGCAACGGCCGAGCGGAGCACGACGTCGTCGGTGACGAGCTCCGGCGTGTTGCCCGTCAGCTTCGCGCCCAGTTCACTCACCCACGAGCCGCCCATCGGTCGCCAAAGATGCACACGCAGCTCGTGCTCGCCCGCAGCAAACGGCACGGCGGCGAACCCGTAGCCGGCGACTCGCGTCGACATGTGCGTGTTGACGCGCCAGACCTGGAACACGAGCTTGGGCCAGCCCTGGAAGGCGCTCGTGGTCAAGTGGAGGTCGATAGGATGCGCCCAGACCGCCGCGAGTTTGTCGTCTTCGCGTTGGTTGAAGGCTGTCGTTGGAGACGGGTACGCGATCTGTGTCTGCCCGAGCTGGTGGCCGGCGATGTGGTGCCAGTAGCTGCCATACTCGACGTGCCACTTGCAGATCAGCCCGTCGCTGCTACTGCCGCAGTCGGTGAATCCGCCGCCGCCAACGATCTCGCCGATGAGGTGCACCTCCGGCTGCGAGAGCGGGGCAAACTGGTTTGGCAGCGTGTTTGTGCGTCCAGAGGCTGCGTCAGCCGCACCCGAGCGCGAAGGCGGGCGGCGACGGATCGGCGAGAGGTTCCCACTGACTGGCGCGGCCGTCTCCTTTGACCGTCGGTCTCTGCGTTTCTGCTCGCCAGCGTCGTCAGCGTTGTTGTTGTCGCCCGCGTCTTGAGGTTTGCTGTCCTGCTTCTTGCTCTTCTCTCGCTTCTGCTGCTTGCGCGGCGACGAGGACGGCGCGTGTTCCTCTGCTTTCTCTTCGGCGGCCTCCGTCGTACCCTGCTCCTTTGCCTTCTTGATGCTGAGGGGCTCCTTCTTGCTGGTTGGATTCTTGGTGGGGGAGGCAGCTTCTTGCTGCTGAGCACTGGTAGACGAAGTGCGATGGCCGCGCGTGGCCTGCGTGAGCGACTTGAGGAACCCGCGTTTCGTGTCGCTCTTCGCGTCGGAGGACGCCCCTCCTTGCTCGACCGCTTGGTTCTCCTGCGCTTCCGTCGCCTCGGTCTGCCCACCTTCTTCTCCTTCCTCCTCGATCGCCTTGATCTCATGCACAGCGTCCCCCTTTGACTTCTTGGCCGCCGTCTTCTGCCTACCCGCAACCTTGGAGGTGCCTGGTTGTCTACGCCAAAGCCCACCAAATGAAGATGCCATGTCATCCATCAGCACATTCCGATCTCAAAACCTCGCCACACCAACCTCTTCTTACGTCATGGGCGCTTCCTTCTCGAGTACAGACCGCCGATGCAGCCGACGCTCGAGTGCCGGCACCTCGGCAGCGTCTTTCGCCTGCTTGCCTCCCGCCAGCTCGCTCTCATTGGTCTCGCTCCTGGCATCGACGGCAGGCTCCGACTTGGGCGGAGACGCCTGCTGCGGCTCCGGAGTCTGCTCCTTCTCCTCCTTCGCCTTCGCCTTCGCATTCGTCTTCGTCTTCGTCTTTGCCTTCTCCTTGTCAGAACGAGCCGATGGCGAGGCGGCCGATTGGTCGCTGAGGATCAGAGCGAGAGAGTGAGCCAACAACCACGGGGACGACAGCAGCAAGGAGGATCGAGAGACGCACGAAGAGACCGCCTGGTCCTTGCCAATGGCGCCGAACGAGGCCTGGGCGAGGCCCTTCTTCTTCGGAGACGCCAACTTCTTCAACATGATCGCCAAGTGTCGTGGCTTCTGTCGGACGCGCTTGACAAAGCGCAGACGAGCGCTGGCGGCAACAGATAAACTTAGCCAGGCGACCGACCACGCTTGCACACCAGCAACCTCCATCATGCCATCTTTTTGGGCCGTGGACGACGGGTGCGAGGAAATGCGGCGTCGCCACCACCAGGACTGTGGCGCCATCTCTCCGCATCCACTCGCCCTGCAGCATGACTGACGGAGACGCGTCCTGGAGATGCTTATGCCAATGCCACCCACCCACCCCCTCCTGCTCGCATATTGGTCAGGTCGTGTGTTGTATTTTCTCTTCACCTTCCCGTGCGCCTTTGCTCCTGCTTTCCTCTATAAGACGTCGACATCGGACGAGAGCCGTCATCTGTCCCTACCACCGCGCTGCCAAGCGAAAACACAGGCGAAAGAACTACACACAAGGAGGAGGACTGCGAGCGACAGCCCCCCTGCAGCTGCATGTCCAGAGCGCTAGGGCATGGCGACGTCTTGACCGTGCGACTTGGCGCCTCCTCTCTCTCTCTCTCTCCAGCGACCTTGGAGTCCTCCGGCCCGTATGAACACGTCCCCTCTCAGGCCCCCTCTTCTCGAACGCGTTGGCTCGCCTCCCACCGATCGCTCGCGCACGCTTAGTTCTTCTTGGTGCGCATGCGCAGCGCCTTCTTGCGCTTGCGGTGCTTGTGCTTGTTCATCTTCTTTCGCCGCTTCTTGAGCACGCTGTCGGCGAAGTAGCCGTCCAGCTCGCGCAGCAGGCCGTCCACGTTGGCGCCGGCGTCGACGTCGCGCAGGGGCATGCCCTCGCCTAGCGCGCTGAGCATGCCGGCCGTGTCCCACAGGTCGGCCGAACTCGCGAGCACCTGCTCGTCGTTCTCCAGGTCGACACTGTCGGCGATCAGTTCGGCGTCCTGCAGGGGGAAGCTGCCCACCTTCCACATGTCGGCCGGGTCTGGGCGCGCGTACTTCTCGAGCCACAGGGCCGGGTCCTCGGCCGCGGGCATGGGGAACGACGGCTCGGCGAACAGCGAGTCGTCCGGCCGCGAGCGCGTCGACATGAAGGCGCGACGCGCCTGGCAGCCGCCCATCTTGAGCGCCGAGGACGCCAGCGCGCCCGCCAACAGGTCGCTCGACGCGCCCAGACGCAGCGCCTTGAGCGCGCTCGAGCGACGCGAGGACGTTGCGAGCCGCAGCGCCGAGCGGAGCGCCATCTTCCTTCTTCTCTTTCTCTCCTTGGAGTTCTTCCCCCGAGTGTTGGAGCGCGTGGGGAGCGTTTTTGTGTGTGTGGTGGGCGGCTATAAATTGCGACGGGGAAACGACTGGAACCGCGTCTGCGCGGATAATGATAGATATGCGTTGTGCGTCATGTATCTATTGTCACAGGTTCTTAAGCTAAATAAATATTGATAGCTGAGATCTTCGTGAATTTTATCTCATACAAAATAATGTAGGTATAGAGGTCGCGAATGGCCGTATAGATGTGGCGGTCAAAGTACGGTACGCGCTGAATACTGCGCCCCCTGCGTTGTTAGGTGACGCGGACGCGAAAGGTCACACAGTCCCCCTATACAGTACACTGGAATCAATCCATTGCCAAGAGAGATAAGAACGATGCAGGATCGCGGGGCGTTTGTGCGCCGCTGCTTTGCGGTCGCGGACCGCGACCGTGACAGTACGACTGGCGAAGCCATTATGCGCTTGCGGATAGCGGTGGATCGCGTTGGATTCGCGTTGAGACCGTCCCGCACAATGGACCGTTGCTCACGCTGCTGTGTGACGTGATGCATGCAGGTTTCCTGAGTGGCCACGAGATAAAGTGTGGAGTGGCTGCGGCGCTTGGTATTCGGCCGTCCAAGGCATGTCCACCTTATGCAAGATCCTTGCTCAGTAAACCTGACTCACGCGAGCGTTGCATGTGCGCAGCTCATGATCGCCCAGCTCTTTGGCGACGACGACGACCTAATCAACGGGTATGTGTCCTCGTTGGGTGCTCAGTTGATTCATTAACCAGAAATCATCCGAGAAGTTGTCGGTCTGCATTGACACACTAACCACAGCGGCGGCAAGGTGGATCAAGTGTCCGAACGGGCGTTCACGAAGGTCATGCTGGAACGCATGCGGCGCACGGACCTGCTCGAGGACATTCGCCGGCTCTTCAAGGCGCTGGACGTCCGTGCGCAGGGCTTCATCTCGCTCCAGAGCTTCCAGTCGGTGTGTTCCATCTCCAGCCATGCAGCAGCAGCACGCAATCGGGCTGACCTCGTGCTCCCTCGCAGGTGTGCGCGTCGGCGCTGCCGCATCTACCGCCCCAGACCATCCTCGCCGCGTTCCACGAAGCCGATCGCGACGGCGACGGTCGGGTGAGTGATATGGCTGCTGCGTGCCTCCCGATGGATGTTTAACTGCTTTCAGAGTGCTGATGGCGGCCTGCCGCGTTGATGCAGGTGACGTATCAGGATTTCGAGCGCATGTACCTGCTTGCCCTCGAACAGCAACATAAACCCAATATTACCCACTCATAGAGTGTTTTCGGAACAAGTAGCCTGCCGCGATTGGATAAAATTAATTTTCCGTGCCAAAGTATCCTGATGTCTTCACTTCGAAGAGCTTCGCGAGACAACTAGCAATCCGAAAATGCCGATGACGCCTTGCGACGCAACCGCCAACGACGACGCCAATATGCGCGCCCTGTGTACGTCCACGCGCTCTTCTGAAACTGCACTATCTCTTCTGCCTGTACTCGAGCGGCTGCCCCTTCTCCTGCGCTTTTACTCACGCTAGCGCTCGGGCGATGCATTCTAAAGCCGACAGTGAACAGGACGATCGGGTCAAGACCCGGCTGCTGGCGGCGGCGCGACGGCCCGAGAACGAGCACTGCGCCGACTGCGACGCGCCCAACCCAAAGTAATACTCATATCCCATTCATTCGCTGTGTGAGGGACGGGTACGATTGATTGAGCAAGAGCAATACGCTAACGTGTTGCGCCGATGGTTGCTCGCAGGTGGGCGACAGTGACGCACGGCGGGTTCATCTGCACGCAATGCGCGGGCGTGCACCGCTCGCTGGGCGTGCATGTCTCCTTCGTGCTTAGCACGATGCTCGACAAGTGGACGGTACATATGTCCTCCGATGCTTCTCCTCTCCGTGATATATCATACACCCTTGTCTCAAGTCAGCGTGTTGCAACTGCAGGCGGCGCAAGTCGGCGCGGTTGAATCAACAGGCAACGCGGCGCTGAACGCGGAGCTCGAGCGGTCGCTGGACGCCCAGGCTAACGAGTTCGCCAAGCCGACGCCCGACACACCACGAGCCGAGCGCGAGCGGTTCATCCGCGCCAAGTACGAGGCCAAGCAGTTCGCGTCGTCGTCGTCGCCCATTGACAGGCAGCAAATGCTGCAGCGGCAGGCGGCCGATCGCCTGCCCTCGTCCGAATCTGCGTCTCCATCGGTCGATAGCATCCACAAGCAGTCGAGCGCGACGCAGTGCGGCATGATCGAGTTTGTGGGCGTGCTGGAGATTGACCTGCTCGAGGCGTGCGACCTCGCGGGCATGAACATCAGCGGCAAGTCGGACCCGTACGTGACGCTGCGGCTGGGCGAGCAGACCGTCAGCAGCAAACACGTGACCAACAGCGTCAACCCGCAGTGGAACGAGAAGCTTATGCTGTCGTGGGACGGCGGGTCGCCGCTCTACGTCGAGCTGTTCGACTACAATACGATCAGCGCCGACCGCAGCATGGGCGCGTTCGAGGTGCCGTTCTTGCAGCTGCAGCCGCTTCTCAAGGCGCCCGAGGCGGCCGTCGACGCGTGGTTCCAAGTCAAGATGTCGCGCGAGTGGGCTTCCAACTTCGGCGAGCACATGGTCGCGGGCGCCGAGGGCGTCGGCCGAGGCTTCTACCGCGGCATCACGGGCGTGTGGAAGGACCCGATCAAGGGCGCCAAGGAGAACGGGCTCGGGGGGTTTGCCAAGGGCGTCGGCAGAGGCGTCGCGGGCGCCATCTATCGCCCCATCAAGGGCATCGGCACCATGGTCAAGCACACGGGTCTCTCGGTTGGCGTGGGCAAGTCGCGAGAGGACGGGGAGGACGGCGAAGACGACCTCGTGGCCGCGGGCAAAGTGCACATGACCCTGACGCTACAGAGGTTCTTGTGATGGGATCTCGCGGGTGAGGAAAGTAGCGGCACACGAAATGGAACGCGCTTTCGAGACAAACGTAATTTATTGGGTCACGCCACGCAGTCGTTTGCTTGCCTGCGTTGATGGCGCGAAGGTAGTCGCAGACCTTCCTCCCTCCTCCTTCTTCTTCTTCGTTGTCTGTCGTGGCGGATGTCCCAGAGTTGTTCTTGGTGCTTGTGGTTGTGGATCGCGATTCTCTACATCATGTTGCGGAAGTTGAGCAAGTCGCTCTTGACGCGCCGGTACTGCTCCAGCAGCGTGGGGGCCTCGGCGAACTCGTCTACATGAGTCAGAGACACAATGCAAAACATTAGCGGAAGGTGAAAACGTACAAGAGATCGATAGAATGCGCGCTTACCTTGCGGAATGGCCTTGAGGTCCGTGATGACGTCGTCTGCGAGATCAACGAGATGCGGGCAGCTGGCGGCAAACTCGGCCAGCAGGTCCTTCCCTGCGCGCGGAGACATGGCGTGCTTCTTCCACAGCGTCACGAGCGCCAGCACCGACTGCACCACGTGCAGCGTCCACGAGATGCTGCCGTGTTCGCGGTAGATCTGCTCGTAGAAGCTCAGCACGACGCGGTGCGGCACGCCAACATCCAGGAACAGCTTCAGCACCCAGTTGAACGTAGTCGCGTCGGTCGACGAGAACATGGGCGTGCTCGCGTACGAGCCCACGTACGTCAGCCTCAGGTGCCACGACGACACGAGCTCAAGCTGCTTCACCAGGAAGCCCACGGGGAACACGAACGCGCCAGAGCTGATGGCAGTTGCCGACCCGCGATGCTCATCGCTGCCTTCAAAGAACAGCGTCTTGCCCAACCTCAGCAGCTTGCTCTGCAGTTGACCCATCCAAACGCCGTTCTCAAAGGAGGCTGCACCACCATTAAATTCGGTCGACAGGCCCGCGAGCTCGCACTGGTCGGCACGCCACGCGTTGAACTCGGCATTCGACGTCGATGGCGGGACGATGCTAAAGATGATCTTGCGCCACAGCAGCTCGACCACGTCCGCCTCTTCCGACTTACATACGTGGATGATATGCAGACACTCGGCCCACATATCGTACTTGGACGCGAACTGGTTGTACAGCGTCGATGCATCGAAGATTTTAAACGTGAGCAGCCTCAAGTCGTCTTGACGGTCGCGAATATCCTCGTCCAAAGTCAGGGACGACGACGTCGCGGCCGACGCTTCCAGCTCGGTGTTTTGCTGCTCCAGCGCCTTGAGCACGCGCAGCTGCAGCTGGAGCACGTCCAGCACATCACGCACTTCGCGGATCGCGTCGGTCGCTTCGCCCATGTCTTCCAGACTCTTGAGACACCCGAGCGCCTTCGACACGAAGTAATGGCGCTTGCCCAGGTCCGGGTTGCTCTCGAGCGCTCCCGAGACACCAAAGTCGTCGCTCTCGCTCGCATCTTCGTGCGCACGCGTCCACCACACCTTGGCCGCGACCAAGTACTTGTGCTGATCCATGTACAGCTTGATCAGCAAGTCTTGATCCTTCTCCTTCAGGAAGCCTTCGATGAACGGCGAACGAATCGACGTCAGCAGGTGGCTGTGGCCGTTGTCGTACAGCCACGTGTACAGCAGATCGTGGAACTCTTCGTCCTCGGACGCGAGCGCAAAGTGGAAGATCTCCTCCACGCACTTGTCGCGTGTCTCGTCGTCGAGGCTCACCATGTCGTCCACAGCCTGCGGACTTCGCGTTGCCCGGCTGCTGTCGCTGCCGTTTGCATCGCTGCTACCATTGCCCAGTAGACGCTGCAGCGCGAGCAGGACGCACCCATAGCAGTTACGCTTCCACGTGAGCTTGACACCGCTCATGTCAGCGGCCGCAGCATCGTGGAAGTGCTTACCGCACGCGAGCGCCAGCTTCACGAGCCCTTCGTAGAAATTCAGCAGCGCGTAGTCGTCGCAAATCCCCTGGAGCACGTCCAGGCCGTCTTCCGAGTCCCACATGTGGCACGAGTTCAGAAACTGCTCCAGCGACTGCTTCAGGTACGCCTTGCGAGCACTCGGCGCGCCAAGCTTCGCCATCGCCAGGCTCTTATATCCCTGGTAGTGCCACAGGTCAGCAACCGAAAAGTACGACGGACACTGCTCGCGCAGCTGCTTGGTGAGGAACGTATTGTTCTCGTTGCGACCCTGCATGAGAGCCTTGATCATGGCCTTGGCAGCCGAAGCGCCGTCGTTGGTCGACACGAGGTCGCTGAAGCTCATCCGCGCCAGCTGCTCGACGAGCGGCACCTTGTAGTCGCTCGCGAGCCGAAGCAGAGATATCGCTTCGATACAACGCAACACCATCGAGTACATGTAGTACAGCGAGCGCTGCTCCGCCTTATAGCGCATCTCGCGCTGGCGCTGCTCCTCCGTCCGACTCTTGTGGTATCGCATTGCAAGCTCCGATACCCGCGAAAGGCTGTCATCTCCGTTCGCTTCGCCGTTCGCGTTGACAAGGCTCGGGTTGTTCTCAAGCGCTGCGCCCGTCATAATCGCTACGGCGTAAGGCCCAGCGCTCTCCATCAGTTGCCGCAGCTGAAACAGGATCTCCCGCACCTCATCAAGCTTCTCTGCCGCATGGACACTTGCATACGTCGTCGCATACCCGGGAGCTGAAGGCTTCGCATCGCCAGCAGTCTTGCTAGCGGATGAGCGCGTGTTCGTCGTCACACGCACGCCAAGAGTCTTGGTCGTCCATAGAGGTCGAAGCAGTCGCGACAAGAACATGACCAGACCGTCATGCTGCGACGACATGACAAACTCAGTCGTCAATACAATCCGCGTACTGGCGGGCGCCGCCGATGCACCAGTCGCTGAGTTAAACGACGATCCAGCGCTGTCGCCGGCCACCGGCGCAGTTGCCGCGGCTGCCTTTGCAACGGAGCTCTGTCCGATTTCAAACACGCCCTGCATCGCCGTCGCGTAGATGTATTCGTCGCTCTTGATGCCGACGGAACTCCGTCGTCCTGCGAGCACGGATGCCGTCGTGGTAGTCTCGCTAGTGAGGGGGTCGCTTGAGACACCGCACGCAAGCCCGATCAGCATGCACGACACCTGAACCTCGCCAAAGCTGCGAACGAAAGGCGCGAGCGCTGCCTTGATGTCGCTTCCGCGCGCCAGAAGCAGAATGCGGTGTAGCTGGTCAATCGGTCGGATCTTCTTGAATACATGAATGCCGGAGTTTGTCAGACATAGGAAGTGTCGCGACGGCTGGGAATACTGGAGCGCAATTTCACTGACGATCGCGACATCCGCGTTATCGCCGAGCGCACCAGCCGACATTTCCTCAAACGACCGCTTGGCACCAGAACGAGCGGCCGATGAAGCCACAGCCGGCGCTCCTGAAGTGTCGTAGCAAGGTTGGTCGTCGCTTGAGTACCCATCCAGTTCCTGAATATCGACGACCTTGCCGATGCACGAGTCAAGCGACACTGATTCGCGCGTCGTGGCTTTCCTCGACGGGGCGGTGATAGCCATCGATGACGAGCCCGCAATCGGGTCATGCGCGATGCCCACAAGTCTATCCTGTTCATCCTTCCGGCCATCGACCATGAGGAAAACTCCCTTGCGGTGGAAAGCCGCGTGCACGGCCGACGGCGACTTGCCCGGCGCGAATCCAGGCTGCATGCCTTCCTTGGCGTGGTACGGCGGCGCATCCGAAAGCGAAACCGCAGGAGGGGGCAGTCGAATGTAGACGAGATCGAGCCGCGTCGGTCGCTTCGCGCGCATAGTGGAACCGGGACCCATGGAGTAGGCGCGGCGAGAGTAGACCGTCAGGTACAAGCGGATACCAGTAGAGGTGACGGCAACAAGTGTCACGTAAGACGACTCATCGCGGGGCACGACGGCAAGCGACACAACCTGAAGCCCCGTAGACTGGAAAATGCGCTCATCAGGGCACGACACGCGCGTTCGGCGGTACTCGCGGGCGTACTTTGCGCCCTCGGCCAGAAGGTTGAGCGAGCACACGACGCTGGTGCTCAACCCGTTCGCGCCAAGGTCCACAACCGTCACCTGCGCGTTCTCGTGCAGCGCGTACAGAATGTGGCGCGCGTCGTCCACAACGAGGTCGACCAGCTTGCCCGGCGCGCTCGCGAGCCCTGCGAGGAAGCCCGGCAGGTAGTTCGCGTAGCTGGACGTGTGTGCGACCTTGCGGCACGTCTTGCTGCCACCACCGAGCAGAAGCAGTGCGCTCGCGAGGTTTCCTCCTGCGCCCGCGGCCGCCTGTTGCTCTGGAGCGTACACCAGCTCGTAGACGATGCCGTCCGACCCGCCAAAGAAGACGCGACCGCCGCGCGTGGTGCGGATGCACCGCACCACGCAGTTGTCGGTGCTGACGCTGAGCTTGGTGCGCTGCAGCTTGATGGGAGCGTCGCTCGACTCGTAGAGAACCGCGATGAGCAGCACCTCGACGGTCGTGGCGACCACGAGCACATGACGCACCTTGTCGGTGAACACGCCGGCCGCGGGGTGCGCGCAGAGCGCGACGGCCACCACGGGCTGGTCGAGCTCGAACACCGCGAAGCGCCCGCGCTGCTTGTAACTCCATAGGAAGAGCCGGGAATCCACCGAGGTCCAGGCGACGTCCATGGCCGGCAGCAAGCCCGAGAGAGACAGCGCGCGCGTCTCGTCGAGCGCAGCGGCCACGACCGTCGGCAGCGGAATGACCGCGCCCTTCTTGACGACCTGCGGGCACCACTGCGACGCGTACGGCTCGAAGTAGTAGTTCTGCGGCTCGGCCTGCGTCGAGAGCTGGTCGAACAGGTCCGGGAACTGCGCGTCCTCCTGCGCCACCTGGTCCACGCGCGTCTTGGCCTCCTGCAGCCCGCGCAGCGCGCGATCCACGCGCTCCGCGTCCTCGACCTTCCCGCGGCGACCCAGGAGCGGCGCCGCCGCCACGTTCGCCATACTGGAGCTTATACACCGACTCGGTGGGGTTTTCCCTGGTGTCGTCGGTCTTTCTCTCTTGGATTGAATAAGAAGAAAGGCCGGGGGAGGGAGGGAGGGAGAGGGAACGGCGGATAAGAAGGACGGCTGGGGGTCGAAAAAGAACTCGAGCGGGGGCGCGACCAAGTGCGTTCCCTACCTAGCGTCGCTTGGAGGGTTTACGCCCTACTGTACCTGCCGTTTGAACGCAAAACTGCGGGCGCGTTTTGCTTGGTGGAGGGCGGCAAGTTGGGCCGAAGGTAGCGGCGGGTCGAGGGCGGGCCAGGAGGGAGGGCGGGAGGGCGGCGGCAAATTGGCGGATCCGTATTGTCCCTCGTGTAATCGACTGTTGCTCCTTTCTTAGGAAGTTAAATTAGGGACATAATCCCGAAATTGGGACTGGTGGCCAGTGCAGACACTTCCAAATTCGTTTCTCATTCGTTTCTATTTCTAATTGCGAACTTGAAGCGAACATGCGTGGCTACAACGCCGCTCGAGGTCAATCACGCTGCACCTTACCATCTACAGAGCCCAAGTACAGGACTGGGCATTTAGTATAAGGGAACAAGAGTACTGTGCGCTGCGTTTGGGTATTTATGTGATGAGCTGCATGCCGACGGGGTGCGTGAGGAACACGTCCTGGAGCTCCTGGTACGAGCACTTGAGCTCCAGCCGCGGGTAGCGGGACGAGCGCGACGCGAGCTGGCGGATGATACCACTGCGCTCGAGCTCATCACAGATCCACAGCAGCGCGCGCAGGCGCGGGATGGGCACGAACGAGTGCGTCTTGCACAGGATCGCGAACCGCTCGATCACGGCCTCGAGGTCGCCGCTCGCCTTGCCCGTCGACTTGACCTCCATGCGCAGCGCGACCAGGAAGATGCACTCGAACTTGCTGCAGCTGTGCAGGCGACGCAGCGGAGCCGATACGGACACAGCCTGTTGGGCGTGGTGCAGGTCCTGTGCTGACACGAACAGATCGCCCGAGTCCCCGGTGGCGTCAGGGTTGGTCAACCGACGGATGCAGATCTCTGCAGCCTTCCGGCACAGCGTCAGCGCCTGCCGAACGTCTCCGGATTGATGGGCGAGCGACTTGGCGCAGACCTGGATGGCTTCGTCGCTGAACACGTCGAGCTCGCGCAGACGCTGCTGGATGATGCTCTCCAGTTGGTGCCGTGTGTAGGCCGAAAACGTGATGCGATGGCCGCCCAGTCGACTGCGGATCTTTGTAGGTAGCCGCTCGGGCAAGTCCATCGTGTTGGCGATGCCCACGAGCTGCAGCTTAGACGTGGCGGCGGTCTGCCACTCCAGAAGGTTGTACAGCACTTGGTACTTGCCCGCGACCATGAAGTCCATCTCATCCAGCAGCACAATTACCATGGGTCGCTCCGTGTTCTTCGAGTGGAACTCGCGCTCCAGCAGCTCGCACAGCCGCGCCGCGCTCATGGCGCGTGCCGGCTTCTCGTCTGGCGGCGTCAGCGCGTTCCAGATCACGCTGTAGGCCACGTCTGGCCGCGGCATCTGCAGCCCATTCACTTCGATCCACAGGAAGTGCGGCAACCGGTCGGCGTCGCGCATCTGCTCGAGCGAGCGGATGACCTCCTTAACGATCGAGGTCTTGCCCGCGCCGGGCAGCCCGCTGATGTAGATGGGTCCGCCCGCGCTCTGCTGCTCGATGGCGGAGCGCAGCACCGCGTGGATCTCGGCGCGCTCGCTCTCGCGGCCAGTCATGGCCTTGGGCAGGCTCGACAACAGCAGTTCCTCGCATGCGCGCTGCAGCTTCTTCACCACAGCCTCCCTCTGCGCATGGGGAGCGCCACCTGCCTGCCGCTTCGAGGCCGCGCCCCCTCGCGCATCCTCGGCGCGCCGCTTTCCCGCCATTTTTGAGGCAATTTTGGCGCAGAGAGGACGACAATTATCAGACCAGAAGCTACAGAATCAGACAGATCAGATATCGGTTCACGTTGAAGTGGCGATGGCGTCGCTTCGAGTACCATTAGACTGAGGCAGAGCAGCCGACGACGACCTTGTGGGGTTCATTTGCGATTCTCACACGCTTGTCCCTCCCAGACACGGCTCATCTTGAGAACAACTCTCCTCTGGCCAGTGCGCTCTCGCCTAGTGCTTCTTGTCAATGCTTTTGTTACCCCTGCCAGTTCGATCGCTCTAAAAACAGACTGCCCGGTCACCGTTCCAAGCTCGACTGTTGTGCGTTCCTGTATGGTTTAATCGGTCATTTGCAGGTTCCTTTAGACGTCAAGAGGGACATGCAGCGCTTGGTTGCGCCTCCGCCCGGCACGTCACCGTCTGCACAGTCGCTTCCGCTGTCGCTACGGGCGCGGCGGCCGTCGGTTCCGGCAGGGGGCGCGGCCAAGCCGGTGTCCCTGACTTCCGACGCCGCCTTGAAGGGATCTGGAGCGCGCAGCTCGCCAAACCAAGACGCCGCATCAGCCCCTGCTGCAGCTGGAAAAGAGCATCGGAGACTCGTGAACCACGAGAGCGCGCCCAGATCATCGCTCTTTTCGTCGCAGCGCAGCCGATATGGCAACGCGGAGCTGGCCGAGACGGTCGCGTCGCTCCAGCAAAACGTCGTGGCGCTGACTGCCTTCAACCGCCGCGAGAAGGCCCAGAACGAGGCGCTGACAGCGCAAATCGACGAGCTCACAAGCGACTGCAATAAGCTCAAAGGTGGGCTCAATCGCTGGAGGTCATCGCGTTTGAAGAGAAGAGCTAACCAGCACGTGGCTGTGCCCGATGGCTTGCGATCGAACAGAGGCATATGCGGAGGAAAAGACCAAGAATGACAAGATCGCAGTACTCCGCAGACAGCGGCATCACGACGGATACGATGACGAAGGGCTGCCTTATATCGGTCACGCTGCCGCGGCGGCGGCGACGGCAGCGACGGCAGCTGCCCTCCAGCAGCAGGCGCAGCTCGAAGTGTCCTACCAACGAAAGGTGCGCTCAGTTCCAACAGCGTCGTGTGCGGTCGGGCCAGGAAACTAATGCTCCAACTGCAGGTTTTGTCGCTTGAGAACCGCTGCCGAGACCTGATGGAGAACAACAAGAAACTCCTGGTCAAGATCCAGCAGCTGGAAGAGACCGAGGCGGACGCGCAGCAGCAGATCACGGCGCTGCAGCTCGAGAACGAGCGCGTCGGGGCGCAGGTCTACAGCCTCACGGGCACCGTGACGTCCCAGTCGGCGCTGATCGTCGGGCTGCGCAAGATGGTCAGCGACCTGAACGTACGTTGCTATATGAGCGTCGACTCATATATCGAGGCGGAGAGAGATTTCGATGGCTAATGAGTTTCTGTGCTCGTGCTGCACGGCAAACAGCGCGAGCAGCAGATCGTGGCGGACCTGACGCGCAAGCTAAACCGCTGCCAGACGGACCTGGAGGCGACCAAGCTGCGCGAGAAGCTGCTGCGAGACGAGGCCGACAAGGCCTGCGCGACTATGGCGCTCGAGAAACAGGCGTTCATGGACAAGGTTGTGGACTTGCAGCGTCGGCTTCAGCAGAACAACCAGACAGGAGGACAGGTGCAGTCGCTCGAGATGCAGATCACACTGCTGCGCCAAGAGACCGCGTCCTTGAACGACTCGGTCTCGAGCTGGAAGGACAAGTGCGTGCAAGCCGAGGAGAAGATGCACCAGCAGGAACAGACGACGAATCGCCTTTTGCAGGAGAACCGGGGCTTGGAAGGGGCCATTTCCCAACTGCGAGCAACGCTGAGTGCTTTTGAGGGCGAACGACAGGAGATGGAGCGAGAACGCTCGTCAAAGCTGCGCGAGTTGGAGCAGAAGCTGCAGGACGCCCTTCAGACGCAGGATGCGGTGCTCAGCGCGCTTGGAGCAGCGAAAGACAAAGAGATCAGCGCGCTGATGAACACGGTGATGCAGCTGCAAGGCGATCTCGACGGCCGTGACAAGGCGATATCTGAGCTGCAGAGCGAGGTCGCTCACTTCCAGAGCGAGCTCCACTCGCTGAAGCAGCTCTCACAGGACGAGACAGTGCAGACGCTTCAGCTTGCTCGGCAGAAAGCGGCGAGCCAGGAGGCGCTGGTGCTGGTGTCAGAGGAGAAGCGCGCGCTCGAGGACAAGCTTCGCGATCTTAAAGAGCGACTTGCGGCGGAGCGAGCGCAGCTGCAGCGAGAAAGGGACAAGAAAATGGAGCTGAGCGACCGCCTTGACGCCAACATGTTCATCATCCGACAGCTACAGGAAGAGAATGCTGCACTTGCGGAGAAACTCGCCGCAGCAGACGCCCTGGCCGAGAAGCTAGCCGCAGAGGTGGAGGCGGCGCGCGCAGAAGCCGAGGCCAAATCGGTTCCTGTGGTTGTCGTAGAGGCTGCTCCAGCACCGGATACGATCTCGGCGGAGGAGAAGGCGCAGCTCGAGGCAGCGGTCGTGCAGCTCAAGGACGAGTACGAGGTCGTCGTGCAGCAGATGCAGGAGCTCGACAAAGAGTACCGCAAGCTCGTGACCAAGAAGTACAAGACTGAGTCCTTCCAGAACCAGGTGCAGCTGCTGCAGAACGAGAACAGCGAGCTTACGTCTCGCCTGGAGCAGCTCTTCAAGGACCTGTCCAAGGAGCGGCAGATCATCAGCGCGCTGTCTCAGGAGATGCGCGAGATCAAGCTGCGCGCCATGGACCCAGAGCTCGTCAGCAAGTTCAAGAAGACTCAGGAGGCGCTCGAGAAGACGGTGAGCGCGCTGGTGGAGGCCGAGGCCGCGTCCGAGAGCTCCTTCACGTGTTTGCAGTGCATGCAGCCGTTCCGCGAGCCCAAGACGCTCGTGCCGTGCGGCCACACGTACTGCTTGAGCTGCCTGGCGGCCATCGGCGACGCCAAGGAGCCGTCCACCATCACGTGCAAGCAGTGCGCCAAGAGCCGGCCCCACGAGACGGACGGCGTGTTCTCAAACCAGGCGCTCGCGGACCTGACGGCGCGCTTCCTGTTCCGGCAGCAGACGCTCGCGTCCATGGCCGCCATGTGCCTGTCGCTGCGCAACAGCTTCGCCGACCGCTCCAGTGTCGCATAGAGGCGTGGGGCCGCGTGCAAGAAAAGCTCTGTAACACGACACGTTGATGGCGTAGAGCTCCACGAGTCGCCGCCGCTTTGCCAATCAAGAGACGGCACAGCCCATCGTCAACTGCACGCGCCACTAGTCGCCGGTGACGAGAGCCACGTCCCGTGGCGGTGTCGATGTTGCAGTCAACATGGCTGCATCCCGTGGAGATACACGAGATGAGTGGCGGTGTAATGTACCGGGGCAGAGTGAGTCACCTTGGATGGGAGGGATGCAGCCGCCCAATCACCGGGAGGTGACGTCGCCTTGCTGTTCTCTAATGATGAGGTGCCACTGTACGTTCCAACCTGAGAACCCATGCACAGGAGGAGTAGGAGGAGAAGCCGCCCACCCATAGTGGACGCGATAGAATTGACTCGTGCGACTGTTAAACCCTGTAAGAAGCGCGTCCGCTATCATCTGGGCTAATCAGGGCGGCGTCATAAGTCCAGAGGAATGAACGGACGGAAGTCACGACGCGTGTCAATCGCAACCGTTGCAGAAAAATCTTGTATCACTATGTGGATACGCTGAACCGTTTCGCGACACCCCTCCCCAAACCCATCCCCCACGAAGAAAACAACGCCATCTTTCACCTCTCACTCTCCGACTTCTCACCAAGCGCGCACCCAGGACCGACGAGCCTCCAGACAATTAGGGAAGCCCCCATGAAGCCGTGGCTCGTGTCTGCATTGTGTGTGCTCGCCACCCAGGCCCTGGTGCTGTCGCCGGCCGCGGCGGTGCCTGTGGTGCCCTACTCCCAGCTCCACGGCCATCACAAAGCGCAGAGCGAGCCGCCGCTGCGCAACGACCACCAGGTCGGCGACCTCCCGGGGCTCTCGCGTGACCAGGTACCGTTCGACCACTTCGCCGGCCAGCTCCACCTGCCCACCGACACGCACGAGAGGTACCAACGGCCGTGGGTGGACGCCAACGTCTACGGATCGACTCACCCTTCTCTTGTGATGACTTGCAGGCTGTTCTACTGGTACACCGAGTCCAAGAGCAACGCGAGCAGCGACCCGGTCGTTCTGTGGCTCAATGGCGGGCCCGGCTGCGCGTCCTCGAACGGCTTCCTGACCGAGAACGGGCCGTTCGTGCCGCAGCCGGACGCGACCGTGAAGCTCAACCCGTACGCGTGGAACCGCAAGGCCAACGTCGTGTGGGTGGACTCGCCCGCGGGCGTGGGCTTCAGCGGCGAGGTGCAGGACGGCGGCGGCGACTACTACAACGATGACGTGGTCGCTGACCGCCTGCACACCTTCCTGCGCTTCTTTTTCGACAAATACCCGGAACTGCAGGGCCGCGAGTTCTTCATCGCCGGAGAGAGCTACGCTGGTATGTACATTCCGTTCCTGGTCAACTTGCTGGTGGAGAACCCGATCCCGGGCGTCAGCCTCAAGGGCTTCGCGATCGGCAACCCACTCACGGACACGGCGATCGAAAGCAACGCCTACTTGGACTACTACGAGTCGCACGCGCTCATCTCGCGGCAGACGCACCGCTCCGTGCGCGACGACTACTGCGACGGCGACCTCTCGCACTGCTTCTTCTGGGGCTCCGAGTGCTCGAAACGATGCCAGGAGGGCGTGGCGCGCGCCTTTGCTAGCGCCAACGCCGACGCCTTCAACCACTACTACATCTACGGGGACGTGTGCCTCCTAGAGAACAACCAGCGCAACGCGCTGTTCGTGCATCAGCTCGATCGCGTGAACAAGCTCGACGTCGTCGTTGTCGAGAGCACCGCGGATTTGGGGACGGTAGCGACGGGCGCGAGGCACCGCGAGGTGGTCAGCCCGTGCGCCGGCAAGTTCACGACGGCCTTTTTCAACCGGCCGGACGTCCAGGAGGCGCTCCACATTAAAGGCGCGCCGGTGGAGTGGGTCGACTGCCAGAGCAAGATCTCGCGCTCCTTCCGACACTCATCGACGTCGCTGCACAAGTACCGCAACATCCTCGGCCGGGGACTCAACGTGCTCATCTACAGCGGCGACGCCGACTCGGTCGTCAACTTCATGGGCACGGAGCGCTGGATCGGCGAGGAAGGGCTCAACCTGACCGAGGTGACGCCGTGGCACGCCTGGTTCGGCCCCGACGCGCAGATCGCTGGCTACGTGCAGCAGTACGACGGACTTGCATTCCGGACCGTCAAGGGCGCTGGCCACATGGTGCCGGCGGTGCGTCCGCTGCACGCGCTGCACATGTTTGAGTGCTTCCTCTACGGTGACGACGAGTGCAGCGGCTTCGACTACCCCGCCGACACGGTCGAGCTCGTGGCTGCGGGCGTCATTGCTAACGCCAAGTCGACCAGTTTCGCCGCCACAGCTGGCGATGAGTACTCGATCTACTCGGCGGCGTCTTCGCTTTGGACGTTCGTGGGCTGCGCCGCGCTAGTGCTGGCCGCCGGTGCGCTCGCGACGCACAACGTGAAGCGGCGGCGCCTCCATCATCGCGCGGACTACCAGCCGATCGGCGGGGACGCCAGCACCATGTCAAGTTAAAATGCAGCGGATCAGCGACCGACCAGAGCTTGCCATTTCGTTGTAGTCGTTGCCTGAATGCATCACGTGATGATATGCATGTCATTCGTCGTGGCTAACTACAGTAGTGTAAGCCATCATCATCATGCAGAGGCAGCATGGAATAACAAGAATGCATCGTGTTAATCAACCCGATGAGTGATAGACGGCTTTGTCAGCATCAATCGACGGCGAAAACACTTGGCGTCCAGGGTATAAAGCCCTCGACCGATGTCCGCCGACTTACTTGGCGTCAAACTTGAGCATGGCGAGCGCCTCGCTTACCTCCCAGAGCGTCTCGGCGAACTCGGTCGAGTCGACGGCCTTGGCTGGCTGCTCGAGCTTGGGCGCGCCCCAAAGCGCCAGGAAGCCGCCCGGCCCGTAATAGTCTCCGTTCACGACGTTGTCCCCGGTGGCCGCGTACAGCGTGGGCAGCGCGCCGGTGGCGGCGTCCTGGTATACTAGCGCGGCGGCCGCCATCTTCCAGATCTGGCGCAAGAACCACCCGTGCTCGGTTGAGGGCGCGTCCGTGAGGTTGGTGCGCGTGAAGCCCGGGTGGCACGCGACGGCGCACACGCCCGAGATACCCGCCGCCTCCATGCGGCGCCCCAGCCCCTTGGCAAACAGCAGGTTGTACAGCTTGGACTGGCTGTAGGCGGCCGCGGACGAGTAGTCCCTCTCGTTGGTGGCCTGGATGCGCTCGCGGGGCACGACGGCGCCATCGCGGTGCGCGTGGCTGCTCACGTTCACGACCCGCGCGTCCGGGGCGGCCTGCTTGAGCAGGCCAAAGAGTTGCGCGGTCAGCGCGAAGTGGCCGAGGTGGTTGGTCGCGAACTGCCGCTCGTGGCCGTCCACCGACAGGCTCAAGGGCACGACCATGACGCCGGCGTTGTTGATCAGCAGGTGCAGCTTGTCGTGCGTAGCGCGGAACTGCGCGGCGAACGCGCGCACGCTCTCCTGGCTGCTCGTGTCCAGCGCCATGGTCTCGACGCTGCCGGCGCCCTCGCCACCGGCGATCACCTCGCGGATGCGCGCGGCCGCCGCTTCGGCCTTGGCCGCGTTCCGGCACGCGAGGACGACGTGCGCGCCGTGCCGAGTGAGCTGCAGCGCCGCCTCGAAGCCGATGCCCGTGTTGGCGCCCGTCACGACCGCGAGCTTGCCCTTCTGCGACGGGATTGCGTCCGCGCCCCAGTTCGCCGGCACGCCGCGGTCGGGAGCGGCGGCGTCCGACATGGTCACTTACATCACATGTGTTTTGTGGTGCTGGTTTTAGAGTGAGGGGTCAGGAAGCGCACCAAATGAAGCGAACACGCAGGACAAAGGCGGGGCTGAGGGAAACGCGGTGGAAGCCGGGAAGCGCGGGAAAGAAGGAGAGCGCGGTGCTCCTCACGAGGGGGACGAGAAGATGTTGACGGCTTTCGCGCCTGGCACAATCAATCACCCAGATCAAGTGATACCTTCTGGCCAAAACTCTTGACCTCATTTTCACTTGCGTTTACTATGCAGAATGGAATCAACCATTTTGGCCGGAGAGTCACATCCCGTTGGGTGGCGCTCTTCAAGGGTGCCATTTCTGCATTGCGACTGCATCCAAGGGTGACCATACTATACATACTGGACGATGGGCTTGGTGGCGAGCTCGGGGGCGCCGCGGCGGCCGGCGGTGCCGGATAACTGGAACGCGCAGCAGATGCCGTCGCAGGAGGGCAAGCTCGCGGTCGTGACGGGCGCCAACGCGGGCATCGGCTTCGAGACGACGCTGCAGCTCGCTCGTCACGGCGCGCACGTCGTCCTCGCGTGCCGGAGCGAGCAGCGCGGGCGAGAGGCAGAGGCCAAGCTCCGCGCTTTATTAGCGTCTGAAAGCGCCGCCGGGTCGGTTGAGTTCATGCGGCTGGACGTAAGCAACCTCAAGAGCGTCGAGCGCTTCGCCGACACGTTCCTGAAAACACACGGCCGGCTGGACGTGCTCGTCAACAACGCCGGCGTCATGGGCGGGCCCTACGCGCTCACGGCGGGCGGGCTGGAGCGGCAGTTCGCGACCAACCACCTCGGGCACTTCGCGCTGACTGCGCGGCTCTTTGACCGCATCAAGGCGAGCGCGCCCTCGCGCGTTGTGAACGTCAGCAGCTTCGTGCACCGCCAGGCCATCACTTTCAACGAGGATGAGATCATGGCGCCGGGTCCCAACCAGTACAACCAGTGGCTAGCGTACGCCGACTCCAAGGTGTGCAACATCCTCTTCACGCTCGAGCTCAACCGCCGGATCGCGGCCAGCGGAGTCGAGGGCGTGGCAGCCGTGGCGGCTCACCCGGGGTCCACGGCGACCGAGCTGCTGACCAAGTCCAGCAGCGAGAGCAACACGAGCTGGGTGTGGCGCCTCGTCTTCAAGTTATCGGCGCTGAACCCGCGGCAAGGACCCGAGATGGGCGCTCTGCCGACGTTGTACGCCGCGACGGGCGAGCACGTGGCTGGGGGCGACTTTTTTGGGCCCAACGGGTGGGGCGCAGTGCGTGGGCACCCCACGCGAGAGGTTCCGTCCACACAAAGCCAGTCGAAGACGGCGGCGGCCAAGCTGTGGACGCTGAGCGAGCGCTTGACGGGTCTGTCGTTTGAGGTTACACCGTGAGTAAGTGCCGGTAAGGCTTCAACGGGGCGTGAATGCATGTGTTATGGCTTATGTTGTGGCTTATAATGTGCGGTGCGCAGCTTAAATCTCATGGTCTCAGCTGTCGGTTGGAATGCCGCCGTTCTCTTCTTCTCGGACAGGCTTGACGCTGTACTTGGCGCTGGTTTGCTTGCTCATCGACGTGCCAGGCGCCCCGCTTGTTTTCCGAGCCGTAGACACTGGAGCTGCGGTGCTCGACTTGGACGA